>JBBMOC010000001.1:21574513-21648627 GCA_037975185.1 Centropyge bicolor
TCTTGGTCCATACAACACACAACATCTGCTGACTTTTGTAGACACTCTTTACAGGGACATAATCCCTGAGAATGAGAGGGGTCTAACTGGAGACCACCTCAACAAGTATGTTTTTGTTTGGAGTAATGTGCATTTTCACCACTCAGATCTGGTCAGACAGTGGTTTGCAGCATGTTTCAGCATGTGAATGATTTGCAGTACTGTGTATGTTGTATGTTCAGTTCCAATATGTACTGCAGTATTGTTTACAGTTGTGCACAGCTCTACCCAAAGGGTGTTTCTCATGTTTGTTGTAAATATGTGTGTATTTTTCTTTTGCACAATGCTCTGAACAAATTAGAATTGCAAAGAGCATACGCAGTAAAAATGTGACACATATGTATTCAGTGTGTTGTTCTCAGTTACCTCATTAAATACAGTAATGTGTAACTTTACTGTAGTTTTCAAATGGCTGTGCAAACAGTGTATAGTGCTGTCTTGAGCATTTTCAGGTAGTGTCACCAAGATCTGACTTTTTTGCATTCAAAAACACTCCTAGAGCAAACTGTCATAATGAAAACATGACTAGGCCATTTGATCTATCTTGTTCATAAACAATGGTGTTGGGACTTTTCATTTTGATGACACTGACACTTTCATTGACATGAATACTTGCTTTTGAGGAATGTACTATCCATTTTGAGCAAGTGAGGCACTTTTGCAGGTTATCAACTAGGTTTTGCAGTTTGTACTAATTGTTTTGAGAAATGCACTAACTGTTATGCAAATGTTAATAGTGATGTGAGAAATGCACCAAAGCGACTGAGAAAAACTGTAATCACATGGACACGTGAGACTGACTGTGACTAAAACAGAGATAGATGAGTCAAACCCTCTGTGATATAAATAGGAATGGATAATCACATGAATGAACACACTGAATCCTAACAGTCTTATGCTGGGGTAGAGACAGATCAAGATTTCCGGAGCGATAGGAGAAACAATAAGATTATCACTGAATTGCTTTTAATATGTTCAATTTCAGAGTGTAGGGTTGGATTTTAATGAGAGATTCAATGAGTAATATCAGGGTAGAGATCAGCACATGTTTGCAAAAATATTCCCCATTTGGAACATGTAGAGGAAGAAATAGATGGGGACTACAGTGGAGCCTTGAGGAATCCCACAGGTGATCAATGCAATGAGAAGTCAGTTATTATAAAGGAATAGGTTTTATTGGGAATCTGAACTGACATTTGTTCATTTAAGTGCATTCTTTTTTTGTCTTAAAGGTTTAAGTTTAAAAAGACTAAAATAGCACTGTCACCTCCATTCCTTTCTTTCATGTTTCTCATTTCTTTGGCTTCCCTCATCTTGTCATTTTCTGTCCCTACTTCTCTCTTTTTGAACGCATTACAGTGTTATAATATTATTCCCTGTGCAGAATTAATATGCTGGTCAAATATTCATGCATGTCATATCTACCTGTGTCATGACTGGCACGTGACTCAGCACTGGTTATAAACATGACAGTTAAATTATACTGTGTACTTTGAGTAGAGCAGCAGGCTTGAGGTGAAATAGAGGACAGGTAAGATGGGGTTTTGTGTTTGATCGCCTTTAGTTAAAGATTTTTCATTAGGTCTTCAAACTCAAAAATGCTTTTGTTTTTTTCTTATTTGTACTCTCATCGTCAATGTTTCTTCATTCCACACATCTCCTGGCATTTCTGATGTTGATCATTTTTAATACATTTGAAACATGACACAATGACCAGCCACTGCTTCAGCGTGATGATCAGTCTTCTTTAAATCAATATGTGCTCTATCAGGAGGACAATGTGGGGAATTAAACTTAGCATTGGGAGAGTGGGCTCTGCTGCTTCTTCAGCCTGAAGCGTTGTCTTAACAGTCTGGAAAACAGCAGGCCAACAACAGTTTTCAATCTGTCGAGTAACCCATCGTTTTCTCTGCAAAGTCATGCCCACAAACAAGCAGTGAAGTGTTTCATTCAGACTTGACGTTGCATGGTAGGCAGGCATCCAGTGATTCATAAGGAAACACAAACACACCTCCATCTGCCTCAGTGCATTCTCCAAACACCTTCTCACTATAATGGCAGATTAGTTCAGCTCTCTTACACAGAATTGGCCTCTAGCTCAGGCGATGCTGAGCCAAGCAGATGTTCTTGGACCCTTGCTAATCTTTATGTGTGTATAACAGAGTCTTTGAGTAAATATAACTTTACATATATTACATTAAAATTCCAGCATGGGAGCAGCCTGATTGGAATGCTGAGTCTGGCACGTCGATGCATACCACATGTGAACATGACCTCGTTGTGTGCAGCAGTAGTGGCTCCTGCCTGCCGAGGAATCAGAGGCCTGGGTAGAAATGAACAAATGCAATGCACTCAGGAGAAGATGGATATTTCCATCCCCACTGACCTTAACCTTAACCGCTCATATTTTCTCTCTCTGCCTTGTAGAACCATTGAGCAGTGTGTCTTCTTTGGAGGTGCACTTTGACCTCCTGGATCTGACTGAGCTGACTGACATGTCTGACCAGGAGCTGGCTGAAGTTTTCGCTGACTCTGATGAGGAGAACCACAACGATTCCCCAGCAGGTAAGGGCTGCTAAAATTGAAATGCATATATGTTCACAGTAAACAAGAATAACAAATATAATGGTAAGGGGAACATCTTTCATTGCAAAATAGATTAACTTAAAGTTTGGGCAGAAAATGCTGCCTTCTAGAATTTAATGATTCTCCTCACAGCACATCCTTCCTACAATTTGGACCCCTACAGTAAGTTACAGCTCTAAATCATAAAGATGTAAACTATGTGTACATGCAAACTACAAGCAAGGGACCAATATGACATTTTAAATGTGTTGTTAAGGTGTTCTGACAGATCTGCTGACCCATGGCTCATGTACAGACTTGAATGTCTGCAGGTGTTAACACAAATTATTCAAGAGAATTTCCTGCACTGGCAAAATATTTTTCTTTGCACCATTTTGCCCTGTGGCTTTATTTATATATAAAAAAACTCAGTGTGCTACACATAAAATTTAATTGTTGAGGGTAGCATTTCCCAAATTAAATTTCCTCCCTGCAGCCCTTGACCTCGCAATATTCACATCTTGTGGAGAGTTTCATATCATTATGGCACAGCAGAGTCTTAAAAAGGCCTGCTGAGCCATAATGATTTGAAATGTCACGTGACTCCTTCAGGGACTCTTAAAAGACACATTTCACAGTGTCATGGATAAACTGCCCTTAAACTGAAAAGGGCTGCCCTTTTTACATTGTCTCATTCTGTTAGGCTCTCACGAGAAACAACTTTATTTAGATTCTATTTGACAACTGGGAATTTTATCATTTTTGAGCAGTAGATGGGCCTCTATTAAAGAGGAGCAACAGTTCGCCCTGCATGTGTGTCACAGCAGCAGCAACAGGATAAAAGCTAGCACGTCTGCTAAAGGAAGCACCAAATATTTCCCATGTTTTATTTATGACCTGTGAGCCTCACCCTGCATGCGGACGGTGAACTCTCTCCTCCTCCTACACTCCTGCCTCTCAGCCTGCAGGGGGATTTCACTCTGACTCAAGACTCAGAGGGCCACAGAAACAGTTTAGACAATGTCTTACAGATACTGTATACTCTGTGCATGGACTGCATAAGTCGAAAAGTTTAAAACATTGTCTTTTTCTTGATAAAAATTGTGATACTGTCTTCAAATATTGGTGTATATAATTCTCAGAAAACAGATGTTCATCATTCTAGTGACACGGGGACAGTGACTCAACAGAGAGCCAAGTGGTGGAAGTTGACCACATGCTGTTTAATTCCACGGTTTCTATCCACTAAAACACAAAACAGCTGGCCAAAAAGATTTTGTATGGTCAAACATACTTTTCACTGCAGTGGAGGGACAGTAATAATCTTTCCCTTATTTTCCATCTGCATGCAAATTTTCTCTTAAATTTCTTATTATAGCATTTCCCCCTTCTTCAGCCACATCCTTCTGTCTCTTTCTTCTCTGTTCTGTTTGTCACAAATGTTCTATATCATGGCACAGTTTAACTGTGAGTTATGGTCCCAGCGGGTCATCTGTAATATAAGCTGCTGTCTGCAGCTCCACAGCCAATTATTTAAATTAGAGATGTTATATAGCAGAGGCGCATGTGCAAGAACAATTCACTTTGGTTCTTTGTCAAACCGAAAGCATTGTTGAGTGTATTCTGCTCATGTAAAATGCTTTACTGAAATTTAAAACAGTACTCCAGTTTATCATATACATACACTGTAAAGATTCTTTCTTAAGACACATCAAGTTTATTTCTCAGTGCCGCTGCAAGATTTGTTCTACACCTGTGTGAAAATGCAGCCCTTAGCTGCCCAGTTAGTGGTAGAGTGGCCCATTGGTCAGGCGTTAGGACTTGACCTATATGCACATGCACAGTGCTACAGGATTTACTGTAGCTTTCAAGTAGTGAAACCTATCAACACATCCAGCAGTTATAAAGCAACAATTTATTTAGAGCAGTGTTTCTGGCCACCTGCTGAATGTAAGTCAACTATTCACAATCTTATAGCTCTGTTTTTGGTCTCTACCACCTCATTATGGAAAAATCTGGTTCTTTAGCTGCTAAATGCTCCACCATGTAAATTGATTCTAGTTCTTTCTCGTTCGATATTTCATTAGATATCACGCTGCTATGATTTGACAGGTTTTTGCAGCTTTACACAAGCAAGACTGATTCACTGAATGATAATTATACACATGTGCACAATGCACTATATCACAGAATTTGATTTATTGTCAGGGCCAAACTTAAGCCTCACATAACAAGTCAGTAAACTATACTAGTATAACACATAATGTATATTTACCTCTCTACACTTTAAACATGTGTTCCCACAGCCAAGCAGACTAAACAGTTTTAGCTTGTCCTCCCTTTTCAGCTGTCCTCTCCTTACACCATCACACCATGTTTACTCAGCCTCTTGTTAGTCACAGGCCACAGCTGCTTGTCAGTAGCCAGGTGCAGGGGATGTAACAGTCAAGAGGCCTCCAGTCTGAGGCCTCTCATCCGTTGTTCTTCTAATCAAGATGAAGTCCTGCTGTCAGTAGAAGTACAGCTGTAGACCACTGCTATGATTTGAAATGATTTGATTTACACGGCCCCATATATGTGAGAAACACAAAAACCCAACAATGATTAAATGTTTGCTCTCAGAATGACTTTCAGATGATTGATGTGTATTTTTCATTGTTAATTAATGCAAGTGACAGCCTGACAATGAGGAGTGTGTGCCGTTCACTCTAGTATTTTTACCTGCATAAGTTGTGAATAAAAATAGATCAGCCATCTGAGAATATGGCAAACATCTCTCGTTGAAAGTCTTCTACCTTTTGACATAAAATACTTGTTTCTGAAAATCTCTCGCTTCTGCCTGTGAGCTGCTTTTGTCTCACAGTCAGCACAGACACAATCATCCCCTCCTTCACCCTCTGTCTCTTAGTCTGCCTTCATCCTTCATCCCCAATCTCTCTCTCCATGTCAGCCACAGATATGGCTTGTTCAAAGGAAAGATAACATCCTTGATAGATGCAGCTGTAGAGAGTCTGCAGGCAAATACTGTAAAGCAGCTGTTTCTCTTATAAGACTACACAAGATTCACAAAAAATCTGAAAGACATGAAACAACTTTCTCCACATAATGTTTCCTGGTATTAAAATTTATTGCAAGTTTTATTTTATGTGTAGCTCAGCAGGTAGGCATTGCACCAAGCTGCTCACATGTTCACATGAGCCTTTAACAAAACAGTCTGAGAGGCTGTCTTGCAGTGAGACCATGGAGAGAGACACTGACACTAATGTTGCACAAACAATGAATGACCAAAAAAATGCCAAACTAAATCTCACCAGCTAAGAGTTTTGGATAAAAGTGTCCATCAAACAACATCTGATATATTGTACAGGAGATACAATAGGATGGAGTTGCTGCCCAGTTACATTTTGCCATTTGAAAATTCATTTATTCTCATTATATGAATAAATGCCTCTCAATTGTGTAACATTACTTTAGGTAAGATATACTGTGGTTGCATGCAGATGTTGTGCCGTGCAGACAATGACAATTTGTGTGTGTATGTGTTAGAAAGGATTTATCCAAACAGCGACTTATTGCACAAATCTCAGCTGTGAGAACCAGCTGTTCTATTTCATCTGGATTCCCTGAAACCTCCTTCATTACTCGGCCCTGTAATTTCATGCAAGATGATTTTTGATAAGTCTTCAGCAAACCCACTTGAAACTGTGATAGTAACATATTGCAAACTGATTTGTGACAAAGGCAGCTTAATGAAAGTGAGGAGGTTTATTCCCCCATAAAGTCATCAGTGAGTTCAGGGTGAGGGAGACGGAGAAGGACTTGAAGTTAATTAATTTGTGTCAAAGTTTGCATTGCAAATGAGGCAGTATTGACCTGTGCTGTGCTGTGTGAGCAGCTACTAGACACTATGGGAAAGTGCTGAGTGTGTGTGGTGGGCATGTAGGAGTTGAGGGAGAGGTCAGAGGAAGTACAGTGAGGAGAGGAGAATAGAGGGTGAAGATGGTTGAGTGAGTTCATGCTAAATGTAGGTTCCTGAATAATTCACTTTTTCCTGCTGGAAACAAGCAGGCCTTCAGAGCCATTTAAACAGTTATCATAATCGGAGGAACCACACTAGCACATTATTTATAGATGCTTGTGTCTTGTTTGTTTCGTTTATTCTGCCGTCTTTCTTTTCCATTCCCATGTTCCTCTCTGTCACTTCCAGTCACTTGGCAGCCTCAAGTCTAATTCATGGACAGTTCAGTCAAAATTAGTCATCAGTTGTACATCATCAGCTTGGATCCAGAGAGCCGAGAACATGCAGTTATTAGTGTTTCATCAAGCGTCTCTTTCTAGAGCAGCTCCAGAGGCACTGAACAAAAGACTGACATTGTCCAGTAGGCTTGCTCTTTGTTTCACACTCAAATGAGCTTGATGAACCATAAAGTTTACCCACATCCCTGAAAAACGACCACAGGCGTAGCTTTGGCCTCCCATTCTTTGTGGTTGGAGCAGTAACAGGGTTTTAACTGATGACATTGCAGACTGTAACCGATTGTGTTTGTCTGGTTAGGGTTTTTTTTTCCATTTTAAAGTAATATGAGTCGTGTTCTGGGGGATTTGACCAAGGATTTCTTCAGTATGAAGTGATGCAGAAAATAAGCACAGAAACAAAAATCCATTGTTCATGTATAATTCCCAAATCCTTTGATGATATTGTTTGACTGCCTTATATAGACAGTCAGACAGTGTCTCCCAAGAGAGTCCAGTCTCTGACAGTTTATGTTTGGTGTTTGCAGGGGAGAACAGAAGGATCTCTCTGGAAATACTAACAGACGCAGGCAAAAATACAACAGGCCACACCTTAATTAATAATTTAGGTCTCGTTTGTGTTTTTCCATCCAGAAAAAGTTTTTGTTTTCAATCTGCTGTCATACCTGCAGTGATGTCGCTGCATAGGACGTGGCCGTAAGTGAAGCCTGCAAGCTGCAGCTCATGTCTTGTAAAAGGTCAGACTTCAATTTCATCTCACTGCCTTTGGGGTCGCTCCACAACACAGCAGACTCATTTTTTATTATTTAGTTCACAAACACTGACGGGGCTGTGTTTCTCGCAAATGGATTGAAAGCAAAGGGCATTGTCCCAAACTGTACATGTGCATATATAAACAAAAATTTGTTTTTCCCTGCACCTTCATAGGTTTTCTCTAGGGGATTCTAGGGTATCTAAGTATCTAATGGCAGCTATCCACCTGCACAGAAAGGACTACAGTTCAGTACCCTATAGTTCAGGGTCCTCTATGTGTGTGACAGCAAGAGGCCAAGAGAGAAAGAGACAAGGAAACATCTATGTGTGTTGGGGGGATGTATGTAATTACCTTTCAGATGTGCAAACGTTATTCCCTGTGTGTCTTTCAATTATTTTCCTATTCCCTTAAATAGATCTCAGGGCAAAACGACAGGTCAACAGAAATCTGAACAATGCACAAAAGGAATGGAAAAATAATTTGCCTCACACACACTCAGATTAAACAGTATGTGCACATGGCAGACTCACATTTATATAACCATGTAAACACAACACACAGCCACCAGCAGGTGTTCATGGTGCCCGCTGCACCAGACTCCTTCATGCTGCTCAGGAGGCTGTTGTCCTTCTCATTAAAATCCAGTGGAGACGCCATCAATCTTCTGAGATCAATGTCTTTTCCACCTCCCCTTCCTCCCTCCCTCCCTCTCCTTCCCTCTCTCTATCCTGGGTGAGGATATGGACATGGCTGTAGGGAGGTATGTAAGTCAGGTACTGAGTATGACCTTCATTTAAGAGGCCTACCATTAGACCAATATGGGCAGAGCGAGTTTTCAGTTCTATCCCTCTGTTGCTTTGGTGTTCTGCTGGTAGGTTGGACATTGCCACCAAGTGGTCTGAAGCAGAACTGTAACAAAAAAAAATCATTTGTACGGCCAATACTGAAAATACAACAAAGAAAAAGCAGTTGATATAAGATAGCCAAGTTGTTGTGAGTTGCATTAGATTATTTATGGTGTTTATACATTTACTGGTTTATACAAAGAGAAATCAGCTTTTACGTGTGAGAGTTTCAGGTTCTTACCCCATCTCAGCTCATCATTATATCAATTTGACAGTCCATAAGAATCCTTGAAAATGTTGTCAGTGTGATTCCAGTAGTCTCGAATGAGCAACAGTCTGTCTCAAAATGACTGGTATGTGCATTATGTACTGTTTGGGTGCAGGCATGCTATATAGATGAAAGGCTTTAATGGCTGGAAGCAAAGCAAGCATCAGTTGACTCTTGCAAGATCTCTGTTGCATTTTAAAAACTGAGCTCTGGAGAAGGGCTTTTAGTTGGTGTAGAGCTGTGTCTACTGATGCCAGTAAACATTAAGACGATCTCTGCCTCAAGCTGTGTGAAACATGACAGCTGTGCAGAGAGACTTCCTTGTGTCTGTTTCCATATGCATCTGTATTTATATCTGCCCACACTTTAGATTCTTATTGGTAACAGGTCATTGTGTGTTTGCTCCCCAGGTCCCCACCAGCCTGTGTTGCCCAGAGGTGGATACATGCGCTCCCCCTCGTGGACACGCTGCAGCAAAGTTGAGCCCCCTCGAGAGAGAAAGCACCACAGTGACTCGGACACCCCGGAGCCCTTAATGAAGCTGGAGAGACCGAAGCAGCCGTGATACCTGATGTGAACCAGCCGGAACGCAGAGGGAGAAAACCCAGACGCAGACAGCCAGACTGGGAATACAACGTGGACCAAGAGCCCCCCCCCCACCCCCATCTGCCACTGTGCACTCACATTCATGGTGCTGAACAGAGGAGTTCAGGTTGAACTCTGGACAACGTGCTCTGTGCTCTAACTAAAGATGCTAAGATGTGCAATACACACACTCTCCTTCTCTCTTGCTTTCCTCCCTTTCTCTCTCACACATACACACACAATCATTTTGTTTTTCATGCAAGAAGTTCTTAATGCACTCTGGGCTGCCAGATGATTTTAAGCTTTGTTTTAGAATGGCAGACAGGGTATGAGGTCACCTCCATCCTTACAATTCTCAGGGTGGGGAAAAGCCTGGACAGTGAGATTAGTTCCCAAATTGTCTCCACAGCTTGTGGACACTGGGATTCACATTGAAATACCAGGATGTGATTTGAAACAAATCTGTTCATGGAGCTGCTGAAAATAAAATATCACACTGAGGCTGTTAATGTGTCAGCTTGAAAATGAGACAGGGCTTTTTTTCTGTTGCCTGAATTTAGGGTGACTTGATCATTGGAAGTGGATGTAAATAGGGCCACGCTCTTTACATCCGTCACACCTTCTCCATCTTAATGTAGAATGTGTGTTATGATTGCCTAAATGGAAATTTTGCACTTCTCTCACTGAATTGTACTGACAGTGCCCCCCAGAATTATTGACATTTGGTGCAGATGACATAAAAGATAAACAGACCAAGTAGCAAGCTATATGCACACACTTTTCCATACTCAATGTTTTTCTTTCAAAATTTATTTAGATAAATGTTTTCCAATTATCTCTTTTTAAATAAATGATGGCTGCCAGAGTTACAGCTGCTAATGTAATTTGGGTATTTCCTTCAGTGTTTGTAGTCAAAACATTAACAGATTTGCATTGGCCTGGTGGGGAATACTTGAAGCAGTTAGAAATGAAGGAAGGATTACACCATAGTCAAATGGACTTTGGTGCAAATTTTGCATGAATTCCAAATATACAACAAAGTGCCAACAGTTTTGTATTCATCTTTTAAAAGATCAATTTAACCTATGATGCAATATTTCACATCTTTCTAAACAGAGGTTATAGCTGGTTACTTGATTTATTTATCTCATGTTTGGCTTGTCTATACCAGGAGTGCCAATAATGCTGGATGCTGTGACACGATGGATCAACAGTGACACTGGGATAATGGAAGAATAAACAAGTCTTGGAAAAAGTATGTTTTATTGTGTCTTTTATTAACTACACTTCAGAAAAATTCTACACATTTTGCTTGTGGTAGTCATTCACACAGTAGATCTGTGGTCTTCCTTGTGTAAAATTCAGTGGTGCAGTATGATAAAGTTTGGCTCAGCGGGGTGGTACGTTTACTACTGTAGACTCTGCTTGTTTGTCAGCATCAATGAAAACAAAAGTCCAAAAAGGGAATTGAAGAAGAGAAAGCACACTGGTTGCTCAGCCTCTGAGTAGCATATATGTAGACAGCTCTACACAGGTTTGCACATCTCACTTTCAATTCGAATTTTAACCTGTATAAATTAACAGATTATAGATTATACAACAGATAACGGAACAATTGCTTCAATCTCCTACAATATACTTTGTGTAATTCAACTTCTAATTCATCTGAAATCTAAAACAGAGACAAACAGTCACAGCTGAATTTTGACATTTTAATTTTGTATATTCCAATATGAGAAACAAAATAAAAAGACTTCAAATTTTAAAATAAAAAACAAAAAACAGACCAGTGGGGTATGAAAACTGTCTAATACTGCTGACCCACAACAGGCTAACATTTTAGTTGTTGTGTTCATTGTTGTTCAATGTTTCATTCATCTTGACATCTCATTGTAAAGTCAATCCTCACCAGCTTGTATACAGAAGTATTCAGCAAGCAAAAACAAGAGCAGTGCATTGTCAACAGAAACAACGCACAAAATACTTATAAAAACCTGCCTGCTCTTCATTTGTTCATGTTTTTTGAAATCTGGATTTCAATACTTAAATGTTGTAGTGGTCCAAGACGTTTAACGATCTATTGGAAAACTGGATTAAAATCTTAGAAAGGGCACACGCTGTTCATACTGCAAGGCATTAGTTCAAGTAAATCCTGTTTAGAGCTACTGGCTTAACCAGTAAGATACTATAAAGATCATAGTGTGTTATCAGCCCTTCTAGGAGATACAGATACATGACATGAGAATGCTACATGCTTAGCTTGGCTCACAATTAGGGAAACCATTCAAACATAAGGCAAGATTGACTGAAAGGACGATTTCCTGAATAACAATAGGATGTCCTGTTGGAGGAGGGGTTGAAGGTGTTGAGGTGAAGAAGAACACCTAATCCGTCCACACAGAAGACAATTAATCATCACTTTACCTCGAACTCATATTCACATTAGCACAGTAAAGAACAGAAAGCATCAGCCTCGAAGTCATTTCATAAGATCAACGACGAGGACACAATAGCTATTATAACCAGACTGTAGTGTGAGAACTGTGACTAATGAAATATTCAGAGGATGATCTTATTTTAAAAGGCAGTTAGGAGACTGTGAGGTAGTTTGTGTGAGTGAACTTATAAATCTGTGTTAGAGCGAAAATGTCATCAATGTGTGGTAATTGCTAGCTCATATTTGATTCTCACTCAGCTCAGTTGTTCCTGGTTCATGCAACCATCAACCTGAAGAATCGGATGTGTACATCAATGTTGGCTCGTACTGTCTGTGGGACATTGAGGAGGAGAAAACAACCTACAGTACATGTGATTTGTAATATCGATCCCATGTGCACAGAGAAGATGAAGTCTAACAGCTGCCTTTACTGATACAGTGAGAACCAGGCTGGGAAAGGTTGATGTCTGCTGGAAGACTAGAATGGGATTAATGTATTTAAAGTTCCTTTCGTGGCATTGATTGAACCCTTAAATCTAAATTCTTTTTCCATGAAAAAATTCCTTCATGCTTTTTATCGGCCGAGGTGTAACTCTACACCATTGCGCCTTCATCTAGTAAACTAAAATCTTTGAATATACAAATAGTCCCTGCCTCTATCTCCATCCAACCCTCTGCCACTTGGTCCTCTGCAGCCTTGACTCTGCTCATCAAGCACACAAACTTTGTATTTTCAGATCCATAATACAAGGTGGCTCAACATTTCTCCTTTTGCAACTTTGCAACTGAAAACAGAACACTTCTTGAAGAAGAGTGTAACTAAGCCTGCAAAACACAGATGCAGAGCTACACCTGGCCTCTTGCCACCCTGCAAGTTGACGTTCCTTAAGTATGTGACATATAAAACCCTGATTGTTTGAATCCATGTTACTAAGACATGGTATTGGTATGCTGCAGTTCCAAGGTAGAAATGCTTAGCCATGGTGCTGACTGCTTGTGCCATGTAAAAAACCCAATGTGGACACGTTAACAAGGTTAAAACTTGATTTTCATTGGAGGTGGTCTTTAAGTTAATACACAACATCCCTGAAATGTAAAAATGCTTTCATCATAAAATGTTGTGTAGAAAGATATTAAAGAGTCAACGCATCTTTGAAATCTTTAACATTTGAGAAATAAAAGAAGGCTAGTTTTCCCACTCAACACATTTTAAATCTTTAGCTATCAACACAACGAAGTGGTGACTGAAACTGGAAGCCCTCTTACTAGGTTTACGTAAATCTCAAAATTGAGTGAGTTGTGTGAGGGCAATGAGCACCAGAATAACATCTCTTTCATATGATGCCATCACAAGACACCAGCACAGTGTGTAACTGACCAAAACACACCACAACTAATGTACATGTCACATGGAGTCAATTATTTCTTAAGTTTAAAAAAACATCCATCTTTTTCTTATTTTGACTACAGAGCCAAACCCTGCCTTCTTCACAGAAGTCATACTACTGACTTCATATTGTCCTTACATTAAAAAGATGAGATTTTTTTTGGAATTCCTGCTGGAATATCAAAACCTGCATAATGGAGGTTAAGATCTGTGCAACACATAACCATCCCTCCCTCTGCAGCTGCAGTCTGGACCAGATTCACCTGAGTCCAGTGGAACATTGGCCTCAAGGCTGTATATCCACCTACAGGTAAAGCGATGATTTGTTTTGCCTATTCTGCCTGTGTTTTTCATCCCCTTTGTTCTTGTTCCAGTTCTTCAGCCCATCAGGTAGAGAGGTATCCTCATCAAATTCCCCCAGTCCTTCAACAAACTCCTCATATGATGACTTCTCTTGAAAGTGACGAGTTCCCAGCAGCTCCACCATGTCGGCCTTGTCGAGAATCTCCTTTTCTAGAAGACGCTTTGCCACCTGCAACACATGATCAATCGTAGTAAATAGCATTTTAATGAGAGTAATAACTCCATCATCAGTAAATATCCAAGTGGTATTAATGATCACAGACTTCAAATTTTTCTTTCATGCTCAAAACACAACAGACTGTAGTATTATTACACTAGTCACAACTAATGGTAGTATCAGTTAATTTTTAAATCAGAGTTCTAGTATCACAACTAGCTGTTTAACTTCAGTCAATTCAGTCATCTTCATCTTGACTTCTCTCCAACCTTTGCAACTTTCATATCATTCTCTGGATAGTGATAATGGTCCTCACCTTCTCCACCATGTCTTTCTTTTCGGTGACAAGCCCAAGCGTTCGCTGGAAGGCAGCATCTATAAGCAGGCGCACCTGCTGGTCTATAAGCTGCGCTGTAGGTTCACTGAAGGGTTTCTCAGTTACCATGTCACCCTGTTGAGGCAGGTCAAAGGACACCTGACCCACTTCCTCATTCATTCCAAATTGTACAACCTGAAATATGAAGAGAAACAAGAACAATCAGTCAAACAAGAAACTGCTTCTTATACGTCTTGTAAGTGACTTCTAATGCTGCAAAATGTAGTGATTACCTGAGCATAGGCAGACTGTGTGACTTTCCTGAGGTCATCCTGTGCCCCTGTGGTGATTCGACGAAAGAAAACCTGCTCGGCCACTCGACCCCCCAGCATCATACACATTCTGTCAAACAGCTGCTCCTGGGTGAACAGGTACTGTTCCTTAGGGAGATACTGAGCATAGCCCAAACCTTTCCCTCTGGGAACAATGGACACCTGGGGGAGAACATTCTAATCAATTCAAATATCAATTTAATCATTTGGTGAAACCCTAATGTGATTGTAGAAGGGACAAAAATATGAAAGGGCTGCAGAACAATTCAGAAACATATACAGAGATAGAAAATGGTCTGACAACCTTAAGTAAGGGGTCTGCATGTTCTAGGAACCAGCCCACCACAGCATGTCCGGCCTCATGATACGCCACAGTCATCTTTTCTGGAAGTTGCAGTACCTGTGTCTTTTTCTCCAGACCTGAAAGCAAGGAGGATGTCTTAGCAAAGTGCACTGTGCATGTTTTGTACAAGCCATAGGTTGTCAGGGATGACATGCCCTTAAAGCATAGAGGAGACACAACTGAGGGGATGGTGTCTTGAGTTGGTGCATAAGCCAAAATCAAAGACAGCAAATATAACCTTTTTAAGACTTTTGCTTTTACCACTAACTTGATTAATAACTGCTTTCCAATAGTCTACACACACACACACACACACACACACACACACGTGTGTGTATGTATGTCTGTGTGTGTGTGTGTGTGTGTGTGTGTATATGTGTGTGTATGTATATACATACATACAATATAAGCATTGTCATATAATAATCATATGTCATATAATAATATAAATTCATAAATGTGATTGTTAACTTACCTCCAATAACTCTCTCAACTGCCTGCTCAAAGTGCTTAGTGCTGATATGTTGGTTGAGGTGTCGTGCAGCTATTAGAGCAGCCTCATTACAGACATTAGCGATATCAGCCCCTGAAACACGACAACCAAGTTAGATTGTGGAGTGACAAAAAGAGATACAGCAACAGATAGAGAAAACGAACTGTGTGATCCCTCAAGATCAACTGATGCAACCATGCGCACATATCTCCTGTTCTTACCAGTAAAACCTGGGGTTAGTGCAGCTAGTTTCCTGGCCAAAGCCTCTATTTCTATACTGGAGTCCAACTTCAGAGGTCTTAAATGTACTTTGAAGATGGACGCCCTGCCTTTAATATCCGGTGGGCCTGTAGAAAAATGAAAACAAACATATAATGAATTTTATATTTCAATATTTCAGGACATGCTCTTTTTGTACAAAGGAATGAGAAGCAGTGAGCAAAATGAGAACACTCACATTACAGATGTTCATGTCATACAGATCAATTTCAAGATGATAAATGGTTAACATCGATCACATAGCTATAGACACAAAGGCTGTTTATGCGCTTTGGATTACTTCAAGTCGAACTACAGCAGAATAGAAGAGGAGGTAAAGGACTGCAGAAAGTCAAATTAGAAATATTGGTGCCATAATTGATTTGTTGAATCATGCATCAAACTGGGCAGTTAAGTAAAACAATTAAAGACAAATCCTGTGACAGCAACGTATTGCCATTTGCTCTCGGTAGGAGTCAACTGTTATCATGGGCAAGCAAAGCCAAAAGGTCAATGACACTCATTTAGAAGACAGTATCTCAAAAATAGGAATATTCTGGAGCTTATATCTGGACAGTGGAAAGTGAGACAAAGGTAGTGGAAAGTGTGTGTGACGGAGCATTTAAAGGACCCATTAGATCCGAGTCTGTAAACCTGTGGCCTAATTAGAAGACCTAGACGCAATGCATTATTCATGCAGGCTAAACACAAACTAATGTGACAGTTTTTATGCAACTTCATCTGACAATAGTGTTCACATGTAACAACAGGAAGACCAAAGGAAAGGGAACAGAGAAAATCAATAACACAGAGAGGAGTGTTGTACCCCGTGCCTCATGTTGGCCTCCAGTTATCTAATACTTCGTTTATAGAAAGCCAACTCTCTCACTTTGACCCTGTTTTCTTTGTCAGAGAGAAAACTGCCCTGCTCACCACTGTTCAGCACTGCTGGCATAAAGCAAATTAGATCTTAGCAGGCAGTGAAAGATCAACCATTTTAACCACAAACATGAAAGTGTAGAGTGTGCAACACACGCTTTTAATGACCTGAGAAGTGAACAGGCGCAAAAAAGGAACAGATGCAAATCTAATAGGCTTAAAGCTAATTTGTATGGAAACCACAGTGAGTACAAGATAAGAGTGACATAAGGTCAAGCTTAGCACTGCATCTGAAGCAGGCAAAGAAAACACTGTTAAATCTGGGTCTGCATACACATTAGTGCCACTGAATTGCATTTGTTGCATTGTAACACATACATGCATCAACAGGGAAATATAAAACACCAGAGAAGAAGAACAGGGGACAAAAGAATAAAACTCCAGGTTTGCTTCTACATCTAGAGGAAACAAAAACTGCATCACACAAAAAGGAAAAGTCTTTTTATTTGGGATGTAAATCAAAAAACTGCAGGTCAATCTCCACTTGCAGTAAGTGAAAAAATAATAAAGATAAATCACATGAATTCAAACCAGTTCAGGTATCCAGGCAGAGAGGAAGTTATAAATCTAGTTCTGACAAGTGCTGTAACTTACCTATGTATATATGTCGATCAAAGCGTCCAGGCCTCATCAAAGCTGGATCCAGGATATCAACTCGATTGGTGCCAGCTAAAACCACCACATTAGTGCTACTGTTGAACCCTGCCATTAAAAAAACAGCTCCTGTGACAAATAGCACCAAGAATTGGTGAAAGGCTTGAACACTGAAGGAGATGGCATAAATGCATACCGTCCATTTCCACAAGCAACTGGTTGAGGGTGTTTTCCTGCTCACTCTGGCTGCCAAAGTTCCCTCTGCCTCTCTTCCTGCCCACTGCGTCAATCTCGTCGATGAAAAGAATGCACGGGGCGTTTCTTCGAGCTGTGGCAAATGTGTCCCTTATCTTATATAGGAGAGCAAAGACAAATTTTAATGAAGAGATGAGCATGAACTGCACAAGACTCATCATTCAGCTTTCAGGCTCTTTGGTCTGTCAAGTCAAAGTCAAAGTCAAGAGGCATTTAGCCCAGTACTGACCCTGGCTGGGCCCACGCCAACAAACATCTCCTGGAACTCTGAGCCATTCACGGTGATGAAGGGGACATTGGCCTCTCCTGCAGTGGCCTTAGCTAGCAATGTCTTGCCAGTTCCAGGAGGACCCGATAACACTGCACCCTGAAAACAAAGGTGTTACTTAATGACCCCTACCAATGACTTAGTGAATACATTACCAGGTGGAGAAACTTAAAACTTTAAAGCTTCATTTTTAGCCCACATTCTCACTTGGAGGAAATTCCGTTCATTAAAATTTTTCTGTCAGCCTCTTTTTCCCAACCTAATGCCACAATCTTTTGAGATATGAAGTATGGCCCACCTTTGGGATCTTAGCTCCTAGGTCCTGGTATTGCTGAGGGTTTTTCAAGAAGTTGACAAACTCCAAAATCTCCAATTTGGCTTCCTCACAGCCTGCAACGTCCTTGAAGCGAACATTGATGTTGTCTCTTATTATCTTGGCCTTGGATTCACTCATGCTAAAGGGGTTTACCCGCCCCCTACCTCCACGACTTCCTGCCATTGGTCCCTGCCGAGTGACAAAAAGCAAAAAGCCAACCACCAGTAAGGCTGGGAGAATGCTGAGAAGGAATGTCCTGTGGGGAAACAGAAAGATGAGCATCAACATGAGCAAATTCAATATCCATGAAACTCACTTCAATATGATTATTAGAGGAGATTCTCACCCATCACTTTCACTGCTGTAGAACACAGGTATTTTCTGTGTGGCATCCATTTCTTGCTGAGCCATCTCCAGGTTATGTTCGAATGTGTCAACACTGCCAATGTTGAACCACAAGTAGTTCTGAAACAACGGAAAACATGCAGTTTAAAGTATATATGCTTCTATTCTTTAAACTTCAAAGTCAGACTTTAAGTTTTTAAAGAATAAATAACAAGGAAGAAATAAATTCTTCCCCTTACAAACGAAAACATACAATAAATGGCTGAATTGTTCATGTCAGTGCACTCAGGGGTTTTGTTGCTGCTACAGTCTTACATGCTCAGGTATGACCAGTCGCTAATGGTGGATAATATCAGAAAAATCTTGAGCTGAAATGTTCATTCTTACCACTCACTAGCATAGAATTTGGATGGATTTTGCTGAGTAGTGACTAAAAATTTAGGAGAAACCCAGGAAATTATTGACTCTTTACTGTTTAACTGCATCTCCAAATTAACCATCATTCCATAAATGCCACTTGTGGTCATAGTAATCTTTGTTTACATTGGCTCACAAACCTAGTATTAGTATTCATTAATTTTCATGATCAGTGTCCTAGAAAAGCTGGTCAGGTCTTTGGGGAAGCCATGAATACAATGAAACTCAATCATAATTACAAACTAGGAACAACTTATACAGGGATCTATGGTATAAGAAAAGCAAGAGCGTTTTGATGCAACTGACCACTTCTGGTGAGTTCACTCCATGGGCAGGAATTACTTTCACATATGCTTTATTGACCACCTCCAGGTGATCCACCTGTGTAAAGAGCACAATAACGACTTTGTTCACATGGTTGTGAATGCAAAAATGCAGATAAAACAAAACTCACACTCTCGCTTCTTACCACGCCTCTGCTCAAGTAGTGATGCACAAAGTCCTTCCAGGAGATCTGGACCCCCGTCTCTCGGAGGTAAAAGTACAAAAAAGCCGAGGTCATGCCTGCTGCTGCAATTGCAAGGTTCTGAACTACTTTGTCATCCAAGGGAAATTCATCCTGTTAGATAAAGAAATGTATGAGAGAGGAGGCCGACTGATTAGAGGAGAGGCACTGTTTGAAGGCCACTAAAAAACAAGCCTCTCAAGCCTATGAGCAATCTTTAAACAGTAGAACGTGATTTGCATGAAATGTCCATAAGCAAATATCCATATCAATATTTAAAAGCTTACATTCAATTTATGTAACATAGACAGGAAATTTTGATGAGAATCCATTAAATTTCGGCATTAAAAAATGAAGATAAGTAGTGTGGGGGACATTTCACAGTGGAAAAAGAACTAACTTCATCATCAATGGTAGGTAGGTAGGTAGGTAGGTAGATACTTTATTCATCCCCATGGGGAAATTTGCATCAATGACAACATCGTTCTATAAGAATGATATAAAAATATTACAGATCTGAATAGTTTTTTATGTGATGTTGTCAAATTATGTAGAATGCAACTTTAACCTGCACTACATTTTAGTAAACATTTTTATTTATTATAATGTTTGTGTATAGTGCATTTTAATGAGATGTATTAAGAACCGAGAATCATTTGCACCTGAAAGCGTGTCCACCAGTGGGATTCCTCCTTTTTTCCTCCTCTGCGTCTTTCCTCTCCATCATCATTTGTGTCCCGCTCTTCCGTTTCAAGAGTTTCTTGCTCTTTGGTATTTTCATCTAAACAGCAAAAGAAAGTCAGTAATGCACCGCACATGAACTGAGAATAGAGGATGTGTGCTTGTGTTGATGACTCAAAGCTTCCTCACCTTCAGCTGATTTGTTGACACCAGTACTTTCTTCACTCTTTGGGAAAAACTTTTCAAAACCTAAACCAATTAAACAGCAAAGACACAGAACAAAGGGATTAAGTACAAATAGCTTACACTGACCATAAAAGGATTTAGGTTGCTGTGTGCACTCACTAAGGTACCTTACATAATGGCACATTATTAGGAGGAGGCACATTACCTCTTGGTGGTTTGTTTGTGCTCAGTAACCGAGCAAGTGGGAAACAGTGTTGATATAATCCTCCACATCTCCTTTGGATCAGTGATGTCTTCTGAAACAAAGATACAGTACGATGAATATGTTAGCAGTTAAAACATGTAAAAAGACCTGTGCACAAAAATATACAACATGCATGATGCATGCAACATGCATGATGTAAGAGACATTGTTACAACTAATGTAAATTGATAGACAGGCAATAAACAATGAAACATGATAATTGTGTACTGCACTTGTTTTTCCCAAACAGCCCAAAACAACATCGTCTACAGGATTACATAAATCTCATTATGACTGGGGCATACTGGACTGTGTCCTAGTTAACCTAATTTCTTTAAGTCATGACAACACTGGTGCAGATAACACACAAGCACTTGACATTGAACAGTTGCTCTAAAGCTCACATGGGTTTTAACTTACTGTACATGTCTGTCACTTGTGCATATTAAATCAGCTTAAGTTATTGTCAAAGGTTGTACACACTAACACTAAAATATGTGTTTCTTCCACACAAACAGACTTTTTTGACGCTAATACCAATAATGATCAAAGATGCCAGTAATATCAAACTGTTTTCTGCTTTGCAATTTGTATATATGTGTTTCTACCAATATAAGATAAGCTTTATTGATCCCCCTCAGGGACAAATTACTTGTTACAGCAGCTCACAGAACAGACAAATCTAAATATAGTACTCAAAATAAAGTGGCAGTTTCCAAAAGTGGCAGTATATGTAATAACAGTCATACTTTGAAAAACTAGATAAGTATTTACACTATGAGATTGTTCTTTAGGTTATATTTTTCATGCAAGGAAGAGAAAAAGTATCCTAGAGGAAGTGTCTATTTCAGGGAGTTTTGTTTCATTGGAACTTGTATTATTTAACTAATGGAAAATATGCCTCATGTGACACCAACAATATTAAACAATTTGTTTCTCATTCAGAAAACATAGTTTAAACAGTGTTGAAGTGCAGCCTTTTATCTGGTAATGACCACACAAAACTCTCAACTTTAAGTTTCTGTGATTTGATTGTTCTGCTTCAGAAAACTAGCAAGCAGCCAATCCAACTCTTATTTTGAAGGAAATAAATTCAAAGTCCCATTTAAAAAGTTCACCATTTTCAGAATCCATCTGAAGCAAGTTTTATTCCTACCCAATAACTTACTTGCATCTTTCAAGTGATAACAAAAAGTAAAAGCAAGGGAACTGATGTGAAAACTGATATGAAAATAAATAACAGCAACAGACACGCCCCCTCTAAACCAAACATTATGAAACTGAGGAAACTGACTTGTAAACTAGACCTTATCAAGAGGGCATGTGATGAGAGAATAAACAACAGACAGTGATACACAGACATGGTGCAGTTATGAGATAGTTTGGAGGTTTTCGGTCTCTGCTGGCTGAACTGGAACACTGTGTTCTTTCCACCATAGACCTGCAGCTCAGTCCCACAGACCTCCAGCACCTCTATTAGCAACACATCTGCAGGAGGTTGCTGGAAAACACAGTTTGCATGCATGTGATTTGAAAAGACAGCAGCGAGTTTGCACAATAAGAACAAACACAAAGTCACAGTCCTACCGACGCCACTGCGCAGCCGCGGTTGTTGTTGTTGCGTAAAGCTGCTGAAATAGTGGACAAGTCTCGGCTCCAAGTACGGACCCGGTTCCGAAGGGGCCCGACAGTCACAGAGAGCAGCCCCATCTGCTGCTCGGTTCCGGCTTCACTGCCAGACTGACCTCCGAGCCATCAAGAGCCACAGGGAAACCAGGAAACGAAATAGTTATTCACCCAGGACGGCGAAGGCAGCTTATAAATATTTAATGAGTACGAAACTCAGTTCATCCAATCATAGCGAGGAAACGTTCCTGACGTCAAAAACTTTATTGGCACCCTTTTTTACCGACAGTTATGTCACCTACAATCTCATTAATCTGTCATTTTGGACAAGACTTGTCGAAAAATAAATGTAAAAACTTTATTCACCCTGTTCTCGTCAAGGTGTATAGGCCTATCATTGATTGTTGTTGTATTTTTATTTTTTTTTTTGTCAATATACTATAACAAAACCTCCTCACATTCTAGTATATAAAATTAGTTTTAGCTTTTATATACCAGCACCAGCACCAGCTTTATTGAATTTAAGTCCTCCTTGTGTTGACGTCGTTATGGTCATCCCTGGGGGGGAAAGCACGTTTCAAGAACAACGTGTCTGTGGTCATCTCGCGAGATTGCGGTTACAAAACATCAACGTGAGATTGCAGTCATACGGAGTTTGTTTGTTTTGGGGTTTTTCTTTTATTCACCATGAATTTAGTCTCATAATTTTGGGTTTTACACAAAGGTAAAGCATTTAACATAAATAATATGTCGGCCCAGTAGCTCCAAAGCCTGGGAACTAGAGGTGTGCTATACTGCAAGATTTAGGGCCAGTATCGCCGATAACGATTCCGATACCGATACTTTTAATATTTAAGGTTGATGTACCATCACACTGCTGACCCTTAGGTGTTTTTGTGGTTTGTCCTTGGGATTTTTTTTGTTATAACCCAGGACAGAATTTGGGCAAAGTTTAAAGGCGACTTTATTATTAAAAACAGAAGCAATAGAGCAGTAAGTAAAAAAAATTCCCCCAAACATTGTTATGTGTGCATTTTTTTTCTTAAAAAAAACAAAGCGAAAAAAATATTATATGAGAGCAAATTAAAACAAAATCTTTTTAGAGGTAGAGTGTTGAGAAACAATATAAAATATTATATATAATATAAAATAAATATAAAATTAAATTTCCCCCCTTCAGTGCACTTCTTTTCTGGGTTTTACTCAATTAAAAAATGTACAAAACTATCACACCACAACAAATGTTATAAAAAAAAATCTGCTTCAGTGTGTGTGTGTGTGTGTGTGTGTGAAAGAGAGAGAGAGAGAGAGAGAGCTGAGTGGCCTGCCGCCACTGAGTTACGTGACGTACAACATCAGAGCACAAGAGGGGGAGGAGGAGCAAAATGCGCCTGCTCCGCGGTGAGAGTGAGACAGCGGCAAGTCCAGCGACCTGGCTGTCGCTAAACTGACATTAAAGTATCGATGTCATCACGCTAGTATCGATCCCATAGCGATACCAACTTGGTATCGATACTATCGATATTTGGATCGATCCGCCCACCTCTACTGGGAACTTAATTCTGGTGTTTATTTTGTTATGAGTAGCCTTTTTGTTTTTTTCTTACAGACAACTCTATAATAGTATCTTATTACTGGTTCACTGGGTTCATTCTGTGTTCATGTCCCAAGTTGTGACCAGAGTTCCACTTTATATGATCTTTCTTTATATGGTCTTATTAATGACAACTGCAGATTTCATATATATTTTGTAAAACAAACATTTAAATTAAGGCGGACCTGCTGGGTTCTTTCAGTGAGTGCTGTAAAGCTCTACAAGCATAAGATTCTTTTGCAAGGATTTATCCATTTTATTTCCAGGCCTTCTCTCCTCATATGCACATGTTCCACCGAAACATTCTGCATCCTGGACTTTGTGTTGCCCAGGACAACTTTGATTGGTTTATAGAAATACTAACAAGCCAGAGAGTCCCTGAAACCAGGATGATAAAGGGTTCAGCCAGACCTTTCAGATTGGTCTCTCTAGGCTGTTTAAATTTGTGGGTATGGTGGGTTTTGATATCTGATATTCGAGGGGAAGGATTGCATAGGATTTGTCTACTGCAGCTTTAAAATGAATTAATTTATCACTGATGTGAACAGGTGCTGCATGCACATTAGATACATCACTTCTCCAAACAGGTCAACAGAAGAGTGAATCATGACTACATGTGCATTGACTCAGCAGGGATAAAACTGGATGAGAAAGTTTTATCTACAGGAGAATAAATAAGAAACAATACAGAATGCCCTGGAGTCTTATTGTTCCAGTTTATTTCATCATTAAAGAAAAACAAAAATCAACAAAAATCATTTTCTGTAGAGATTTGCAGCTGCAGTTGATTCAAAATAGTTCACACAGGGCTCCTTCACAAGGGCAGGTCACAGCTGATGTTGTGGACTGTTCACTGACAGCAGCTGGTGTCACACTTCTCCCCTTTGCACACGCAGCCAGAGGCACACTTGCTGCAGCCGGGTGGGCAGCATGAGCAGCAGCAGCCTGAAATAAGAGACACAGTTAGTGCCAGACCAGCAGTCAAGTAATCTGTAACCAAGAAAAAAATGACAGCTGATGCCACCTTTAATTGCAGGATATTAAGACATTAAGTCAAAATGTCTTTAAGGCAATAGATGGTGAACTTAGTGGAGTAGGATATAACTTAAGTACAACTTTCACACTGTAGCCAATGAAATCATCTGGGCAGACACTTACATTTTAAGTAAAAAGGTTTCAGATGCACCAGAAAGTTTAAATAAAGTGCTGATTTTTAAAAGACATGATCAATACTAGTAGGCTACCTTAACAGAATGCTAAGGAATACTAATACCTTTGGTATTGGTAGCTAGCTACTTTTTTAACCTCTCTGCTTAAATTGTTTACTGTCTATAACAATTAAATTGCTCTATCATCTTTGCTGCTGGACAAGTGAATTTTCCCAGTGAGGGACAAATAAAGGAATGTCTTATCTTGAGGAAATATACATTTATATACTTAATGAATTGAGGGAAAAGATAAAGAGTAAAAGCTATCAGGATGTATTGCATTGCAGCAGTCACTCCAGCCGGGTTAAGAAATTGCTCTCAACACATTATCTCTGTGAAGATGTTATGTGACTTACTCTTCTTGCATGAGGAGCAGCAGCAACAATCTTTGGAACTGCAGCATTTTGTGCAGCTGCAGGTTCCACCTAGAAAACACAAATTCAAGACAAATTCTCTAAAATTACAACCACATAAGAAGATGAGACACAACCATTAATGGGGATTACTCACCTTTTTGGCAGTCACAAGGGTCCATTTCTCAGTTGATGCTGATGGTTCTTCCTGTGAAGATGTCTTGTCTCCAATCTCAAGTGAGTCTGTTATAGTTGACAGGGAACAGATTGTGCTTTTATAGTGTCCTGGGAACAACAGGACTGGGTGCAAAATGCTCCTGTCACGCTGCACACGGGCACCGAGTAGATGATGACAAAGAGGTTTGTGCACACTACTTGTTGATGAAGCACCCAGCAGCAGGAGCTGAAAGAGGACAAGCTGGTATCTTGTCTGAAGATTACATAAGATCTCTGGACCCCATTTTACCCTGGGGACAGTAATAATTAACGTGTTTACACTGAGAAAAACATCATTATGAATGACAGTAGAAAAACAGATTACTAGAGTTCACCAATGCTTTGTTTCATTTTCAGGTACACGGGGACATTAAATGCCACCTATGTCTCCTATTAGATTCATATAACTTCCTTTACATCTGTGAATTACCTTTTTTCAAAGCGCGGAAATCCGTGAGATTACATTGCGCACAGATCAGAAGTCATGTGGTCAATTTGCGCACGGATTTAAAAATGAAAGCAGAAGAAGTGCTGAGGTCAAGATGCGTTCACGGTCAGGATAAATGTATGACAACGTACCAATAATTTAATAACGGCATAATAATTAAGTAATGGAGGTATTTACTCTCTTAATGCAAGCTCAGACAAGTAAGTGTTGTGAACGAAAAATATAATCCACATAATGGACAGTCAACAAAAGACAGAAGCTATGAAAGTTTGTTTAAGAAGATTTATCACATATATCTCCTGCTTAATTAATCAGAAACAGAAAGTTGTTTAATTCATAATAAAGGCTAAAAGCTGTCTCATTGTTTGTGTATTATGTGCAGCAGGATGTTATAGAAGGCTGTTTTTACATTGCATTTCTAATATAATTCATTATTCTGTGCTTTTTTTTAAACAATCCAACACAGAATTCACCTATTTTTGCCATTCATCAATTATAAGTCCCTTTTTTATTCTTAATGCCAGTTTCAAAATATTTTTTTTAATATAAAGAATATATGCATTCACAATTTACCAACACTAAGTCCTTAATCTACTAAGTGACCTTTAGAGACTTTCACATTTTTTAATTAAACAGATCTTAGTTATAAGGTTATGTTATTTTGTCTCGATAATGAAAATGTCTACGTCATGATAAGGCTCAATAATCATTGCAGACGTGCGGTTTGAGCTCAGTGCGCTTCCTCAATGTTTGCACACGGTACAAACAAACCTGTGTCCACTGCTGCCTTTACGTAACGCGTGCTGTCGGAAATATAGCCACTATTGACATCTTTCCCACATGCAGCCAAAGTAGACGTGACTGATCCACACTTCATAACCAGTGGCGGAAGTAAATACATGTACTCAAGTACTGTACAATTTTGACGTAACTGTGCTTTACTGGAATATTTACTTTCAGCTACTTTATACTTTCACTGCGTCAGAAATATTTATTGCTGCAATGATTAGTCAATTGACAGTCGATTAATCGATTGACAGAGAATTAAGTGGCACCTCTGGACTTTTCCGACATTTTAGAGATCAGATCAGAGATTAATCTAGGAGTCAATAGAATAATCAACAACGAAAATAGTCATTAGTTGCAGCCTAATAAATATTGTATTCATACTCTACTGCATCTGTCCCAGTTACGGTTATATGCAGATTTTAGATCTTACAATACAAAACCAACTGTATGATCAACAAAATGTGTTATAAAAAACTAACCAGCACTATGTGAAAACTATTTAACATAATAAGTAAAAAGATGGATAATGTGTCAGAGTTGATCTGCCAATACTGAGCATGATCAGACATTTATGTTTTATTACAATGTTATTGCTTTTGGTTAAAAAAAAGTTTAAAAAAAAACAACAACAACAACAACACACAATTGTACCAGTGGGGCCCAATAAGCTACAATTCATCCATGATTAGATGAAAGTTGAACTTGAACACAACACTGCAGCTTTAATGTATTTCATGACTTTATTCATGCACTACTCCAATATGTTTTAAACAGGGCATGGCTTTTACCAACGCCATGTATGTCCATTATTTTGGGGAAAAAAAGAAAAGAAATACAGTACATCATGCTGAAAGATAACACAGCCAGAACTCATTATTTTAAAACAAATACTTTAGGTCAACATTTACACATTACCAAAGGTGTCACTTAACATCTTTGTAATCTCTGGAGAAAATGTGCTATAGGTACTTTAAGACTGAAACCATTAACATGATGGTAAGTGTATTAAGACGTTTGGATAACAGCTGTATGTAACCTGACAATCTTAGGCACACGATGTTCATGAGTATCACATCTATTTGCTAGACACTGCACTACACCAAACTGGATATAACACAGATCCAACTGTCTACAATGAGTTCACAGTTTTGAATAAAAGGAAAGCACATTTTACTATGATATTCCTTTTCTTTTTCAGGTAAACAAGAATGTATTGGTAATGCATGCTCTGATTATAGATCTGTTGCCAGTGTGTTGTATGTATTTATATTTCAATTATGGTTTTAAGGACTGTATATACACAACCTTTCTTGGCAAACAATTGTAATCCATATCATGTTTTTCCTGGATCCAGGGTGGTTAATTGACTATTAAACTAAAAGCAGGCCTAAGGTGTAAGGTGAGGTGTAAATGGAAAGCTGAAAAGAAATATTAAATTTTGGCCTGGAAATATAAAATCGTCTGAAATGTTAAACTGATCAACAGAATGTGAATGAAAGAAACACAGGCATGTGAAATGCGTATGGACTGCATTATGGACAGTACATGTAAGTGTGCGTGACAGTGTAGGAAATCATAATGGAATGTGTGTAATAAGTAAAAAAAAAAGAACATTTCAGTGATGTAATTATCACATAGTGTAACAGATTTAATTAATTTCTCACTGTAAACTAATTAAATACTACAATACTACTACGACCTAACAAACAGACTCTTTGTATTGACAGCTCAGTGCAGGGTCGCTCACTCAACTTTTGAGCACGTTTTTATGAGATTTTGTTTTCAAATGAAAACATACCACTGGAAGCTGAAAGGCAAATTTCTGGTTAATAGAATTTTTGTGATTTTGCCTTTGGAAGCTTGAGTTCTAATTGTTAAAATTCAAAACTATTTTTCATATATGGCAACCTTTAAGTTTAGTATTCAGCAAGGTTGGCAGCATAGGTTAATGCAGTTGAGGCTTGTAACAGTTAATACACAACTCCTGCATGCATAATCACCTACTAATGAGGTGGCTTTTCTCTATAGGGCATTTATTTTGTACATTACGATAAGTGCACACACGCGCACAAATACACACGCGCACAAATACACACACACACACACACACACATACACACACACACACACACACACACACACACACACACACACACACACACACACACACACACACAAACGCGCATCACTCACACAAACACACATACACAGTGTCCAGTACATCCATTTTCAGCATGGATTAAGAAGCTGGATAAGGACATATACAGTATATAGAAATTTCCAAATGGGTTTCCAAGTACCCTGCTTCATAATGTAGTGCACAGGAAGATAAAGACACTACAGTATAAACATATGCACAAAACAAACCAAGAACAAAGACGAAAAGCTTGTCTTCTGTCAGACTTTGTTGATCAAGTAGAGCGCAACATGAGGGAAAGTGCAACATCAAGTAACATCAGGCGGTCCTCTCCATTCAGAGCATCTTATACATCTGACTCATCGTCCTGCTTGCGCTCAGTCATTCGGGCACATCGTGGACAAGTTGTGGAGTTGTCATAGTAACAATCTCTGAAGAGACACAAAACAAAACCAACATTTTTTGATATGCGATACTTCATATAAATGATGTCCATTTGAGTAGCATGTTATTTTTCTCTTAAAGGCGTAGTTCGTTGCATGGGCAATCGTTCAGTTTGCTAGCTACAGTATGTTGAGTGGGACAAAATCATTAAGACCTTTCTTATTTGTCTGTTTGCAGATGTGGGTATGATAACTGGTGATCTTAGAATAATACCAATAACTGGACGTCTTGGGATTATTAGTAGCTCCCCAGAAAAAGAGGATAGAACACCCTTTTCCATGCTGAGGCTTTAGTATTTAGCACCCATTACTGCAAAGCTCTATTTTTCTTCATAAATGTTTAGATACCATCAATTATGGGCGATCACATAATTTGCTGTATTTTCTCAGTCTGACTAGTTGGTGGAGACTAACCTGTGGAAGACAGCAGAGCACTCATGGCAAACTGAGGTGTGACTGTCAAAAGGAAACAGGATGTCTCCTTCCTTACACAGCTCACACACGAATCCTTTGGCCTGACAGCGCTACACATACATATATACATACATACACACATACACACACAGCACAAACAAAATGGGGCAGAAAGTCAGGGTTTCAATTTTTCTACTCTTTTAGGAAGTAATACAATTGTCAAATAGAGTCTATTTTCTAATAGTGGATACTACAAAATGTAATTATGTGTGGTGTTTACACAGGCAGTAATCTGACTAGCAAAGACAAGTCATGAGTATTGTTTCTTGTGCTCACCTCACAGTCTAGTTTAATGTGCTTTGCAAATGTGGTGTGGATCTCTGTGAGGGAACAACTGAGTCTGCCAGTGGAGATGTCGATCAGATCCTGTAGTGAGTACATGTCATCGTTCTCCACAAAGTGCTGCCGGTCTTGTAGCTGAGGAAAACAAATCCAAAAGAAAACAATTCATGAAAATGTGTTATTGCATAATGAAATATATGCAACATGCACAGCATAAGAGCAAACACTTCTGAGGGAAATTATATAAATATTTTAAATCATTTGAGATCATACTAGCCAACAAACACTAAAATATGGACTGAAACAGTTTTTGATTTTTGTGTTGTCATATGTTTTTTATCTGTTCTAAAACCTTTTTTGCATATGCATACGACAAATAAAGAACTGGAACTTGAACTTACAATACTAGATGGACAAATTAATATAGCATTTGGCCTGATACTGTCAAGTTCACAATACAGCCCAAACTTTCCTCTTTCACCACATGGTGGTGCTGTTGTAATATATTACTTGTTGGTCACATATGATCATTTCATACCAGTGCACAGTATTTGAGCCCTAACTGCACCAAGTACAGTCACTTTAGTTTGCGGTGAATAGATAGTGTAAAAAGATGCTGACCTGTAGTAATAGCCGAGCCTCCATGGCCTCCTTACAGGTAATAAAATAGGGTTTCATCAACAGAATATCTTGACGGAGTTTCTGTAAGGAAAACCAACACACACACATTACTGTCAGTCTCATTTGATGCACAGAGTTGCAGTTGATTTCCCATCTCAATGCATGTGGTAGCAGGACTCCTTAGAAAAATTGCTTTTCTGGGATGTGCCGAGTGGCCAAACAACTGTAACAGTAACTACATTATGAAGAAGCTGTTCCAGGCTAAACTGAGGCAAAGACGTCAACAATAATCAGAAGCCACCCACCCTGATCTCAACCAGTTCCTCCACAAAGTTGAATAGCAGCGGGTTTATTTCTTTCAGCTTCAGCACCGGTCGTGACATCATCAGGGCCAGGTAGCGCATTGAGGAACGACAAACCTGAAAAAGAGACACACTGTCACACATCAACACAGTGACATGATTTTTCTGACTTGAGATGATCTTGAAAGTCAGTTAGATGCTGACAGGCTTTCATAATGTAATACAATGCTACTGATGGTTAAACGACATTAAGACTCCCCTTGAAAAATGTTCGTAGGCTTGAAAAATCTCCACTAGATCAACATAGTAAGAGTGTCTGCATGGACTGTGTAGCACAGACATTAACTAGGATATGCAAAATTGCTGGAGTGTATGCTTAAGTTAATGTTGTTTAGCAGGAACAATAATAGTACAGTTGAAGATTTGACTGTCTTTCGACAGTGACATGCAACATGTAAACAGTTTCAGTTAAACAAATTCATTTACCAGAAGTCTCATAGATTTGTATAAAAAAGCTGAGGGGATATTTTTACAAGTTCAGAGTATTTTGTTGAGGCTCTTGTACCTTGCGTGGTTCAAACTCCCAGTTGTGGATGACACGAGCTGGGACGATGGCTGTGTCATTCCAGTGGCATGTGCTACAGTAATACTGTCCTGCGTAGTCACACTGTCTGGCTTCACTTGGTACGCCCCCTGCAGGATAAATGTGGTACAGTGCAATCAAACATTTTGTCATTATCATCATCACTATTTATGTGGCCCAGTAATATCTCGGCAGTAAATTCTGGTTATCTGTCAAATTAGCTTATTTACAACTATGTGCACAATCTTCCATCAGTTCAAATCAACCTATGTATTGCTTTTAAATCCTTTCTTTGTCTATTTCAACTTTCCAAACATAAAGCTGGTAAATTTCTACTCACTCAGTGAAATAGGTGTGCGACACTCTGCACACCGGTAGTCTTGCCGGTCGAGTCCTATCTCAGGGCAGATGCTGAGCTCGTATTCTGACTGGTGGCTGACCTTTGACCTGACACAGGGCTTGGTGATCATGTTCATACACTTACTATGGCAACGATAATAGCAACCTGAAACAAGAAAGGGATAATCACATGGCATGATAATTATTTTGGAGAACAGGGTTGTAGTATGATCTTGTATGGAGATGTGAAGTTTGAACAATCTGTGTGCCCTTAAAACATCCTATTCCACACACAATCGCATGTTTTACAATTAACTGGTATTATCTCCACAGTACTATATCAGGCAGAAACAATGTATGGTTTGTCTCACCTGTACAGGTATACCAAGTCTGGATAAGGCCCCAGATAATAGTGCTACATTTGTCACAGGTCTGTTTTACACTTTTGCTCTTTTCCTTGGAAAAGCGGTGTTCCAGTAGGATTCTCAGATTAGGCTCATCCTCCTCAGGGTCCTATTACGGACAAAATGTAGAAACAAAATTCACCAAGACCACCATGTGCATTTTTTGTCTACATTCTGTGACCCTGATACAAAAACATATATATAGATAGATAGATATTTTCATAGTTCTTCTGTTCTCAGTGTATGATCTTCCCTGAAGCGTAAAAGAGAAGACAATACATCTCTGTTCAACTTGCATCAGATGACTCTTTACCATACAGCTGCACTACTATACATAACATAAAGTGCTCTAGGAAAATTCCTTATGGTTCACAGCATTGTATATGACATTTAGCTGCTTTGTGTGATAGGGTTCAAAATGGTACAATACTGGTAAACATCCAAAAAGGATGTGGGTGCGAAGATACAAGCTAAATAATTGTATATTTGGAAAAAATGTGTGATTAGTTAGACATTTAACAAGAGCAGCCTATTTCATGACAAAAATTCTTTCATGCATCACTGTTTCCACAAATTTAGCAGTAACACTTTGGTTTACAGTAATTGGCCTGAATGTCACAGAGAGTGTTTTATCAGTTATTGTGGAGGTTTTGCAAAGGTGGAGAAACCATTGAGCCACTAACACATGGAGATGTGACAAAAACACTGCAGGGGCCACAAATACACCAAGGCTGGGTCTGACTAGTGGAAATAAATAAATACACACAAAAAAAGATGGCTCCAAAATGGTACAGAAAATCACTAACATTCTCTTTTCCACAAAATGCATTCACATTGATTTGTCCTGCAAAGACACTAGACTGTAAGTAATATTATACCTTCTGTAATTTAAAGAAAATCTCAAGAAAGATAACCTGTGCTATTTGATACATTAGGAGCTTTTGCAGGAATTTGCTGATCTCTACAAACTTGTCTGTCATCTGATCAGTCTCCAAGAATGTCTGTAATGCTTGCTCTCATTTAACCCATATAGGGCAATGTCTAAAGGGCCAAAAGTGATACAAAGAAAAAGCTTTATATGAATTGTGTTGTTAGCACAGAGTAGGCCAAGCAGGATTTCTTGCAATCTTCGTGATTATGTCTCTGATACTGATCTCCAAAGAGAGGCACCACTTCTCAGCTAAAGACTAACTACACTACTACTACTACAACAACTACTTGAAATTTCCCCCAAAGCACTACTGCACCCATTAGATTATTCTAACTTCTATATTGTATATCTTCCAAATGCACTGGAATGCAGCATTTGTAAAAGACATGTTTCACATGATACATTTCCATCTGCAATCATCTGTGTACTGCTCTATATTCTACAAAAAATGAAAACATACAAGTCAAATTAGTCAATTATGAATTTCTATGAAGTTTTACTGTCCCACTAAGTCAGCACCAACAACTACCAAATCACGTCATGCACTTTCCCACTCACTGCTAAGTTCAAACCTTAAGCTCCTGTAGTTTGAGACGAAGGTGGATAAGTTTCACCACAGTGTCCTTCTGTCTCTCTGAGTGTTCCGGCAGCTCCAGGATGAGCTTTTTACACTCTTCTATGGCCAGTTTCAGCTGTTCAATGTCAGATGCCACAAACGAACCCTGCAAAAGACACACAAGAGCAAAAGCATGCCTCAAAATGCAGTTAATATGATAGGAAGTTCTGTATGGAGGCAATCTCAGCATTACAATATGAAACGAGTTTTTCTACTGAAGCTGTACTTACCATAGGCCTTGAGAAGTGGTCTTCAGCTAGACCAAGGTCCATGGTCCGATCTGAACTGTGGGTCCTGGTCCCAGAGAACAGCTCAGGTCTTGCCTCTAAAAAGAGGGCAATGTGGCATAAAGTACTGTTCTCCTTGTAAGCATTCACACTATGGTATGGTAAGGGCACTCAGTCATGCGAGCTAAATTCAAACGCATGACTGTGGTTACTCAAGACAATCCCGACACTCTGAGTCACCACTGAAGAGGTCTAGAAGGACAAGAGCTGAAAACATAACTGGACAACTGAAGGAATCACAGGTTATAGTCTTATCAGTTCTGGTAATGAGTAACCAAGTCAGCTGACGAGAACAATGATACTGCGTCATTAAAACTGTTGCTCATTACATCGAATGAACTTGTAAGTGCTCATCCCTCTCCCTCGCTCATCTACATAATCAATCTGTGATGTAATCATTCACATGGTATGCTTCTAAATCAATGAATTCACTGTGTTAACATTCTTCTTCTGTATGTGGACAACTGCTGCTGCTTTTAGCAACTATTTTTGCTACCAGTCATGACAGCGTGTTAGAACTGTTTTCACCTTGTAAGTCTGTGTGTGTCATCATGGCAAAATATGGTCCAGGAAACACCCATTGTAGCAGGGACCACCACAAACGTGATTCTGAGTACTCTGCCATGTGTTTATATGTCTGTCTGTCAGATTGTGTCAGTGTGGTAGTGTCACAGCCGTGCAAGATGAGCTCTCATTTCCTCTATGATAGTACATGTAGAGTGTGTTATGTGTTTGTGAAATATTTTTGTTTTTGCAATTATTTACAAATATACATACACACACATACATACACACACAAACACACACACACATATATATATATATATATATATATATATATATATATATATATGCTTAAATTAGACACAAGCATACAGCAAAATAACACACAACTGGGGAAAAACTAAGGAACAGTGACTTATACGTATTGTACTAAGAAGTCAAAATCATCTGTACAGCTTAATGCACTCCAATACAATAACCTTCTAATAAATTCCACCTTAATACAGGAAACTGTTTTTGTTCGCCTGTGTCGCATCGATTCCTTATTCAGTCTAAGGGTTAATTTTTGGCACATTTTTTGAGGTTTTGCTTAATTATTATTTTAAAAATATTTAAAGGGAAAAAGGAGAAAACAAAATTAAAAATGGCAAAGCAATATATAGTACATGGTCAACTGAATTCAGACTTAATAGACCTAGATAGCTGGATTATTCTTACAAAATATAAGGTTACATATATATTTATAAGGTTTATAAGGTTTCCTTTCTTCCTTCCTTTCTTTTCTTTTTTTAAATCTTTTTTTCTATTTCTCTCAATTTTTGAAAAAAAGAGGAAAAACAGATGTAAAGATACAATTATCTTCAACTGTGCTGTACAGAAAAATAAAGTAAGAAAAAAATTTAAATTGCAATTGCAAAATTGAACTTGACAAAATGAAACTAATGGTACATAGTAAATCATGATAATCACATACAAATTACTCTCAATCACACTAAAAAAGTGGAGAAAAATGCGGCTGTTACCTGCATAAACGTCAGGACAAAACATGTTGAGGGAAATCAGCCTCTCACCACCAAATGAAAAGAGGACAACGAAGCAGTAAAACACAGATGAGACCAGTGAAATCAGGTCAGCCAAGTGTGTCTCTAAAATGATTGCAATCAAACTAAAAGGTCTTTAATTCCCCAATTCCTAAAATAGAGGAAGTGTTACTAAAGCACTGCTTACAGTTTTGCTTTTCATTTCCTCTGGTTCAGCCACAATTTCCAACTTCCTTTTCCTTAAGTTTAGAGTGTGTGACAACAGGCCAGTGCATTTGATTATGTATTAAGATCTTCTAGACAAGATGAAAATGGTGTAAATTGTGTAAATAGTTGAGTTAATTTGTCAGTTTGTCAGTGCCCATCAGTTTCCTGAGGGAGTTACTGCCCCATACAGTGAGAGAACCATAGCAACACAATATAGGTGCCTAATAGTGTCACTGTATTTGTCACTGTAAGGGAAGCAAGTACATACATCAGCAAACAAGTGCCATTAAGAAAAGCAGAAAGCATGATCTCAGAAAACACCTCCCACTGCAGCACTCATCTGTTTAGTAAGGGAAATGTTAGAAATTCTATATATTAAGCAGATTACTACACCCTCTTTCCACCCATAAATCAATAAAATATCATTATTGTAACGTTCTTAGATAAAATCCCAGGCTAATAAAATCTTTTTTCAATTTGCCTTTTTTCACAGTCTACCAAATCAGATATCTTGTCAGAGGGTAAAAGAACACTGAAATAATGATGGGATGTCTGCAAGAGTAGGATTGACACACTTCCCAGCTAAAGTCAAAATTTGCTTCAAGATAGGAGCTGAAAGCTTATAGATCTTAACAGTTTTGTCAGCTGCACTAATAAACATCATCATTACAATTCTGGGAGTGTCCCCTAATAAAGTGAAATGGGGGTAAACCTGAGTTAAGTTGCAATACTTTTATGGCACCATAAACCTACATTGTGGTAAATAGGTTTATATTTTTCATGTTATTAAACTGCTTTGAGTGAGTAAAAATGTCCAGTTATACTCTCGACTAATAATGCTCTTAACCAGCTTTTTCTTCATCAGGTCTTTGTGACCACCAGGGAAAATGAATAAACCCATAAGGTGCAGTAAAGTGTAGCATGTCTTGCGATCAGTCCGCAGACTAAACGTTGTTTTAATTTTTCCTTGTGGGTTGGTGTAGCACTGGTCATATTCTACACTTGAGATGGCTGAATCATGATTTGCCTGTGAAGAACCTGAACAAACTTTACCATGCTGTGGCGGCATCTTGCCTCCTTGGGGACCATCTTCTTCCTCTCCACGATCAAAGGGATTGAGGCGGGTTTGGCGGAAAAGTGCGAGTCTCTCATCATACTCCATTTCATCGGCTACATCTAAAGGAAGACAAAATACATTACAGTCACACTGGTTAATTTCTTTTCTCTTCTGTTTATGCATTGAAGCAGGAAGAAGGATCATAGTCATCTTTCAATGGAAGACAGGTAGCCAATGTGTTGTTGTTGCTTATTGTACAGCGTGTTCCTGTTTCCTAGTTCAACTGTGCTGCTGCTAAAAGGTAAACATGTATTTCAACCTGGTTAAACTACGGACTCTTACAACTTCTCAGTGTCCCATCATCAAGGTTTTTTTTTCTCAGACTTTACAAAGCTATTCCAGGGCTGTTTTCAAAGGCTGAGTAGTATTACCTTCGACTAGTAAGCTGACTATGATACTGACACCTTTCTTTTTCTGCAAATTCTCAAGTTGAAGAGAACAGCAAAAACTAAACATGGACTGTTTTTCATAACAACAACAACCACGAATAACAAACTTAAAGCGATATCAATGCTAGGTTGTCTGCAAAAGATCTGAGGTATGATGAAGTAAATGATAACAGGAAACCTCAATGTGAGTAGATATTTCGCAAACTATTCTATGAGTGCCCTGAAAGACTGTGATACATGAAATAAAAACTATGTGATTTACATTATACTAGGATTGTGGTATTATTGCTAGTATTGAGGATGTCAGTTAAAATGAACTAGAATTTAAAGCCACAGCCTTCCTATAAGAACACTGTCACTTAGCGGGTTGACAGGAAGTCATTTCTAAACAATAATCCAAACACAGACATTCAATTCAACTCAATTATATCTATAATTATATCTTATCATCTAGCTCAGCACATGTGGTCAAACAAGAAACCACCGTAGAGACTGAGACACGTTATAAACAGGGGTTGAAGCATCAGCTCAGCAAGTTACAACCAATCAGTGCTGCCGTTGACAGACCTCCTCTACAAAGGGCTAACCCACATTAGCTGTTGTGTTTCGAGTATCACTGCTAAACATGTGGGATATTGAATATAACTGTATCTATTGTACCATTATAAAAGGGCAAATCAACGTCAATACACACACGTCAACAGCCGGCTAACGTTAGCTAGCTAACTAGCTTTAAAAACATACCATTAATCTGCTATGATGCTAATATTAGCTAAGTTAACAGGTTTGTCTGGTCGGAAACTTACCCCGTTATTGACCTTACTTATCATTGATAAATCGGCAGTAGTGAATTTTACATTAAAGTCGAGGTTTGAGGTTAAGGTGAACGGTTAACCCCGTGTTGTTTTGTCCCTGTCATCAGCAACATCACAAGAAGAAAAATATCAAGTCAGCCATTGATAATAGTACAACTTCCGGTTAAGATTTTCAAAATAAAACGTTTCACGACAATAATTCAGTAAGTGGAGTAGCGTTGCGTGATTCATTTGATGACATTAAGATTGCTTTTGCTAACTTAGCTGTACTAATGAGCTACGTAATAAAAACAAACATGATACCACCGTCTCTTGTTCAAATATGGCATATTATTATTATTATTATTATTATTATTATTATTATTATTATTATTATTATTATTATTATTATTATTATTATTATTGTTATTACTATAGTTAATAACTGCATTTAAGTGATGACTGCATTTTTTCTGCATTTTCTCTGCTGCGCACTGTAAATAATGTAATATCTTTCCAGTGCAATACCATAGAAAATTCTGTGCAATAGCATTCATAGCATCCTTATTCTCATATAAATAATAGAATGTCTATTATTCATGGATGCCAAAAACAAGGAAAACATGTAACATAGTGTAAATACTCGACCTCACTTGTCACTTTATTGTCCTATATGCCACTTATTGTTTCTTGTTTTTTATTGCTGCCTTATTTCTTAATTAGCCACTTACTGGTATTTATTTTTGATTTACTGTTTGTCTGGGGGATCAATAAAAGTTATCTTATCTTATCTTATCTTCTTAAGTCCCACTCGTTTATAAGTAATGATGACTTTACTTTGAAAATAAACTTACCTTATGTCCAGTCCCTTTTGATGAAATACTATATACTTCCTTAAAGTAACTTCCTCAGGGTTATAAAAACCAAAAAAACAAAAAAAACTTTAAAATGAAGGCTACATGTCAAGGCAGCACTTTTCTATTCTTTGTTTCATTAATTTAAGTTCCCAGAACAGCTAATAATAACTTTTGATTGAATTAGAGATTGCACTCATGATTAAAATGGAAAGTTCATATCACAGAATATTCAGAAGTTATCACCTTCTCAGGCATAGTATCAAGAAATCAATTAAGGAACAGATGTTTTTGATCTTTGCCTAACAAACAGGATAAATATAGCTGACTTACTGGCTAGTAAAAATAATCTCTTTAATTACAATAAAAGTGTTTCTACAGATGTCCATAGTTTCATTAAGTGAAATAAGTTAAGGCGAGGAAGCATTAGTTCTGCCTTCAGGCAATTCCCAGTCAAACTGGATCTTGTAAAGTGTGATATTTCCTGGTCTCAGCTGGAACAAAACAGCTTTACCACTGCTTAGTTTCCATATGAAAATGAAATCACATACTACAAAGGAAAACTACAGGATTACTATTGTTACAAGAATTATCGAGGGATTTAGCCATTTTAAGCACATGCCAATATTAAACTTCAACAAGGTGACAGGGCAGCCTTTGAGACAACATGTTGTACTCAGCTGAGGAGCCAGGCCTGAGTAATGAGAGGAGAAAAGAGCAAATCAGTCAACTTGTTGCCTACAGAAAAGTTGAGAATAATCATAAGTGAAGACTTTTGTTTCTGCTGTGAGACGGAGACAGTCTCATCAAAATCTGTATAATCAAATTAATCACTGCCACTCTTTGCATTTTTCTTTTTATTTATTTTGTTTCAGAATTCATTTTTTTCTGTTTTTTGGTAAATCGATTATATTTGCAATTTTTTTAAAATTTGTTTTACAGTGAATCTCAGTTTTTTTCAAATATATTTTATTTGCATCCATCCCTGAGGGTCAGAGCCTTGTTGGTCATATGGAAAACTTTGAATCATTATAGCTTGTGTGTGTTTGTTGTTTGGACAGCAGCTGTAGAGATTTTTCTTTGCTGTGAACAGAGCTGCTTTGTGCAGCTAAATGAGGGAAGAAGTCATAACCCTAAGCTTTACTGTGAGCATGCTGCTCAGTGCAAATAAGATGGTCACACTTTGGTCATCCTTTGGGCTAATGAGGGATAATTACAGTCAAGTGGCATGACTATGTCTGCGTCCTTGTTTATTATGTTCAGTTTACTGAATATGATTTTTTTTTTAAGTCTTTAAGAGTATTTGTGAAGTACTTCACTATAACTGTAGTCTATGTGACAAGCAATGACTGTTCCAAACTAAAGGTTCTATATGTGAAAGTATCACAGGTCTGATCAAACTGGCATTGGTTATTATCAGGGATCAGACTGATACCACCAGCACACCAAGGCACAAAAACTTTTCTGTCTTTAACAGTGTACTAACAGGTAGTTACCTCAGACCAACCTTAACATTTAAAAGAAAATAGTCACAGTGAAAAGAAAACATAAATTCAATAATCAAAAAATAATGAGTAAATTACACTAAAAGAAAAATAATGCATTAATGAGATATATTCATTAAACATTTAGAGATTCATTTCTAAATGTATTTGGCATTTGATTTCTTTATTGAATTTATTAAAAATGTATTTGTAAATCTATTTTTTCATTCATTAATTCATTATGCAGGTGAGGTGTGGTCTTCCACAGTCCCAAATAAAATCTACACTATAAACTGTATATCTTTCACATTTTTAAATCAAATATTTATCACACAAAAATGTTTGAATTTATCTGACGAAGTTTATATTAATACCAACCATTGCACTTATTATTTTGTTATTTATTTATTTAATATTATCCCATATAAAATGACATGGCTTAAATATATGTGCACATATTATTAATAAGTTCTAATTGAATTTAGCATCACCTCCTCTTGGTCTTTGGTTAGACTGAAATGAGATGTATTGATTAGCAAACCCATGCACTGGATTGGCCCATCTTTCTTCCATAAACTGCTTCTTGTCCCAAATATGTTTCTTAGCTCTGTTCACCCTCAATGCGTGTTAATCTAACATTTAACAGAACCATGCAGTTACATGTAAAATCATTTGCTGTTCCTCTTGCTGTGTGATGGCCATGTAATAATAAATTAATTCATCATTCACTAATATGTGATCATAACAAGCAAGCATGATCAGTTTGTGCAGATAAATTATTAAATCAGGACCACATAGTATTTTTCCCCCTAAGTCACACATTCGTGATCATTCCATTTGGAAATTGTAATATGGTCTGAGGGAGATAAATAACTTTAGGGCAGAAATCACTAATTATCACACTGAAGGGTTCATAAAATGAAAGTAATAAAATTGTCATATTAACATACCACTGCAATTGTGACCAAAATTGAAAACTGCAAATTTCTCTGTTGTGGGACTAATAAAAGAATATTTTATCTTAAAATAATAAGCAGAGTGAGTAAAAATTCAAATGAAATAACCAAAAATTTATATTATAAATATGTTGCAGACATACATTTTCATGACCAAAGTTCACCCTCTTAAAATGCTAAAATTCAGATTCAGTTTTATTAAAGTTTTCCAAATAATGAGCCATATTGGTGCATAAACACAGACATTTTTGGAATTATTTAAAGCAATTGAGTTTTTTTATTTCTTCCTTGAGGACAGGATGAAGATTTATATTTGTTCGAGTTGGAATTCCCCAACCGTTCAGTGATGTTATTATAGGCCTACAACGCAGTAACTGAACTTGATCATGAGTTTAAAAACAGAGCATTTCAAAAACATCTCAACAATGGCCCCTCTGTCTACACAGAGCAAATGTTGTATTGCACAGTTTGTTTTTTTCAGTTTGTTACTCAGTGAAGTAGGAGACATAGTGTTCAAGTCGCTTTTAAATATGCTCAAATTTAAAGACTTGCATATCTTCTGTCTTGGTTTTTGGTATCATTTGCAGATTTTACAGAAATATTTGAAAATCTGTAGTGAATTAACATCTGAAACCATGAGCAGTAGCCATCATTTGAAAATGGTGGTAACTGCCTTTGGTTTGCATGTTTGGTCTCCAAATAACTAAAACTTACAAAGCATTTAATAACAAGAGTACAGATTATGAATATTGGAGGTGTGATCAATAATAATGTTTCTGCCATTATTCATTTATCACAAGCTAGTATTGTTTTGGCGTCTTTATTTAAGACAAATAGATAACATGTAAACAATTTCAAGGATTATATACATAACACAAGCTCCTTCTATAAAATAACTGACTTTCAAGTTAACATGGGATGGATTCTGCATTTTTTTTTATACCCATAGCATTTACAATATGTGTGAAACCAGTTTTACTTTAGAGGATACAACAAAGCATCAAGTGCCACAATCTCATTGAACAAACACCACGATAAATACAACAAAACGTAAAGTTAGAATTCAAAATCATATAGAAAAATGACACGGAATAACATCAATGATTGAATTCAGTGATAACAGTGGGGACTGTGTAAATTATATGTTGCAGCAAATATTCTGACAAGCATTATTCAAGTACTGCAGTGAACAACAGTATTGTCAGTATTAACATGCACATTTCACATTACATCAGAGCCATCATCTAACCAGTAAAGCTTTTTTTTTGTCTTGGCAGAATGATAATGGGATCTGTGACTTTTCCCTTAATTTGGAAACAACTGTGCTAAAGCATTTAAACCCCAGCATCATGTAGAGTGATGGCTCATATGAGATACAGGTAATAGACTGGCTGCATTTCAGTTTATCTAAAGGAAAAACATTAAGTTAGAAGGTCCTATGTACAAACACATCCTTAGGATCAGTAAAGAATATGATAAATAAAATAAAATGTCAAAAGACATATCTCAGAGAACATTTCATTTTCAATTTCATATATTAAAATTGCTGATAAGTTTAAGCAGTTTTTTTTGATAGGTTACTATATTTACTTTTGCAGCAGTTGGCAAAACAATATTAAAAGATCTAACCAGTGCGCGAGAACAAAAATCTGTATTTTTGAAAAAACTTCTCAAAAGGCCTTCAACTACTTGAACTACATAACTTGAGACCAGACTTGAGACCACATTTCCAGGAACCACAGGATCTCCCAGAAAGACAACTTGGACATGTCTCATTTAAAAAATGAGGTCTACCACCTAAAGAGGCCCTTCATGTGATCGAGCCAACTCCTCTTTTTTTCAGTCATCATGATACTTATTTTTGGGGGAGTTATTTTCATTCAACACCACCAAACACTATTATCCATCTATTTCCCAACCTCCAAATTATCCCGAACAATTAGTTGCTGAATTAAACCATCTGTCTGTTTTATCAGAAGTAAACATTATGCTCATTAGGTATGCTTTTCTTTCTGTCTCTCTCTCTTTTTTTTTTTTGGATGATGATATATACAAATATGACAATTAATTCAAAACACTATGGACGACTGATGACTGATATGACGCAAAGGCCCAACCATGAAAATCAGCAAACATCACGTGGCAAATTACTTTTCTCCAACACATAACAATATCTTTAAAGCATTTAAAGCTTCAAAGCATCGACTCCATTAGAAAAAGATGCAACTTCTTGCAGACATAGTTTTCAGGGTTTCTTCGATTTGAAATAATCCATTTAATGATCAACCTCACAAAAGATGTCTCACTCCAATAGGATATTTATGAAAAATGGACCCAAACTTCACTAACATTCAGTTTTAATTTAATGAAGGAAAACATTCAGGTCAGCAATATAATTATGTGTCACATCCACAGTCTGTGTTATGTACAGTCACATCATCAGTTCAAGCCTGCATCTGGCACTGTTCAGGATGATGGACGAGGTGTCACACTCCGAAGCACCAAGAGCACATGACCAGCTCCTGCAGGGTCTTCCTCAGCTCCTGGCTTCTGTAGGCGTAGATGAGCGGGTCGATGAGCGAGTTGCAGATGATGAGGATGAGGAAGAGGTTAAAGTTCCTGAAGAAGCAGTTGCAGAAGGGGCTGGTGGGGCAGGTGAGGATGAGGATGAGGTGCAGGAAGAAGGGGCCCCAGCACAGAATGAACACCCCGAGGAGGATGGTGAGGGTGATGGCCCCCTTCATGCTCGCGGATTGACGCCGGCTCTTGTGGAAAGCCATGATACGGCGGGAGTGCACGTGCGCCAGGAGGAACATGTGCAAGTAGAGGACGGCGTTGAACACGAGGGTGGTGCAGAAGAAGGTGACGAGGCACACGATGACGGCGTTGTCAGTGTGGTAGACAATGAAGAGGATGGAGGAGGTGATGCTGGCCAGCCACACCACCGAGATGATGGTGACGGCGCGCTGCGTGGTCATGATGCTGTGGTAGCGCAGCGCGTAGAAGATGGTGATGTAGCGGTCCGCGGCGATGGTGCAAAGGAAGGAAAGGGAGGACACCACCGAGCTGCAGATCATCACGTCGATGACGTTGTCCAGGTGGCGCAGCATGCCCAAGTGCGCGTCCATCAGGCCGTGGTCGTTGAGGAGCATGAAGATGGTCTCCACCACGTTGCTGACACTCACCAGCATGTCAGACACCGCCAGGCAGCAGATGAAGTAATACATAGGTGAGTGCAAGTTGCGGTTCTTGATGATGGCCAGAATCACCAGGATGTTCTCCACCAGGCTGATGAGCCCCAGGGCCAGGAAGAGCTCCTGGGGGATGCTGATCTGCAAGCAGCCCTGATGGTTTCTCTCCCCAGTGGTGAGGTTCGTCTCATTCTCATACAGAAAGTCACTTAAAGAGCTCAAATCCACGTGCAGAATGTACGGGTGGTGCAGGGACCTGTTGCTCATCTCCATGTCTGACTAATATGAGATGACTGGTTTGCAAGGAACAAATGGAAAATTCAAGCAGCTGGACCCAGCATTTGTTTTATGTCACCAATGCATCCAAACAGTCCAAAGAGTCCTCTAACAACAGTCAAATGAGCTGTTATTAATGTGCATTTCAGCCATTAAATAGAAGAGTCACACTAACACACAGCAGCAATCCGGAGATTTTACCCCTGTGAAAAGTGCGTCTCCTCCCTCCAAAGCTTTCGTCCTATACTTGCAACTTGTCCAGCACTTACATCCATAAAATGTCCCGCTTCCTCAAAGCATTGCTCTCATGCTTCGCTTCAGTCTCCTCCTGACCCGCCCGTCCACCAACCCTCTGAGCTGACATGAAGTGTGTGAGCTGCCTCCAGACGTGGAGAGTGAGGCTCCCTTACAGTGATGCTGGATCCTGATGCGCCTCACTCCTCCTCTCAGGCAGACGTCAGCTTAGTAAAGTCTTTCATGCGCGCAGGTTTGAGGGGGAGAGCATGAGGAAAAAAGGGCGGCGATGCTCCACAGTTTGCTATCGTTATAAATGTGATTTAAAATAATAATAATAATAATAACAACGATGATAGTAGCAGAGTCTCCCTTAGGACACCTGAACGCACCTTCTTTCACGTTGATTATAAACATTGCAAACCTTTTTTTTGTTCATCAGGTTTAAAAAGCACCTTTTAAATCCTGTAACTGTAGAAACTCTTCAATCCAACCATTAAAGTATACATCACTGTTAAATGATGAGTTCACAAACGTATCTTAATACAACATACATTTATCATATGTACAACCCAATTCTAAAAAAGTTGGGACATTGTGGAAAAAATAAATAAAAACAGAATGTGATAATTTGCAAACAAACTGTGTTTATGAGCTCATTAAGTTGTATGTAAGCTATGTTTTTAAGTTAATCTTACTTAATATAGCCATAGTTCAATTTAATCAAAACATATTAGTTACAATTACTCAAAATGGAACAACATGTTAAATGAACTTGACATAATTAAGTTATTAGAACTTTTTTTTTAAAACTTTGAGTATGCATAACTTAATTTATTTAAGTACTTTGAACATTCGGGTTTGCAGTGTAGTAATCTCCTTTATATAAATAATCTTTTATGTAAACCTTTATATAATGTTTGTCAAAGTGTTGAACGTCTCTCCATCCTTGCTTTCCAGGATGAACCCTTCATACCCAATCATGATACAATCACCTGTTACCAATGAAGCTCTTTACCTGTGGAATGATGCAAACAGGTGTTTTTGGATCAGTCCACAACTTCTTTTCCAATTTCCCCACTGAGCAGTGCTTCATTTGTAAATCATCGTGACCTGGAACACAGACCGGGCGTCGTTCCGGCGGTGAGAAGGAGACAAAAAATGTCACGGAATAGCCTACATAAAAAAAAGTGCCTTGTGCTAAATGGACCAATAAGATAGCGTGAATGCAAACAACCTATAAAGGTAAATGTTTCAGAAAAGAAAGAGGAGTCAGCTGTAGAGAAGCACTGACAATCGTCCATTGATGGAGTGCATCTCTCTCCCCCTCACTCTCTCTTTGAGCGACAGCCGTCAAATTAGCGCTTCAGACATACGTAGGCGTGGCCTGACGTCATCCGAATTTCAACTCTCTTTCTCACTCGCACTCCGTTTTTACAGTCATTTTTGTGTGTACAGTGAGATATCCAAGTGTTTAAACTCAATAAAAGACACAGCTGTCCAAATGTAATACTCCAAAATTGTAATCAAAACACATAGAGATAAAGATAGAGATGAGGTGCTGGATCCAATCAAATAAGTGTAGGTCAAAATCTGGGAGGTGCCTGATCTTGTTCCGGCGAGATCTGACCCAAATTAAGCCATGCGACTGAGGGACGAATAAAGGTTACCTTATCCTTTATAAAAGTTTTCTTATCTTAACTTTCACAGTCTTTTGTTGCTTCTGTCCCAACCTGTTGGAAACATGTTGCTGCCATCAAATTCAGAAGAACCAGATATTTACAGAATCAGTGTAGATGATGAAATGAATGTGTGATGAATGAATGATGAATGTTTTTAATTAATTTAATGACTCCAGCTGAAAATAATGTGACTTGTCACCAGTATCAAATATCTCGTTTCCAAAGTTACAGGCTATTCATTGCAAAACTGCCTCTTTGTGTTTCAAGAAAGACTGTTTGTTTCCTCTGCCGCCGCAAATAGAGTCTAATGCTGATGACATTTTGGAAGATATTGACTCAATTTGTTCTACTTGGACTGTGTAAAAGTTCACGTTCTCCCTCCAAGCACAGGCAGACACAACTTGTTTTCTATACTGATTTATTTGTCCACCTTGAAAACACAAATAAACACAAATAACGTGTACCTCACTTAAATCATATGAATAACTTTTTAACGAATAAGTTTTTGAGAAGTCCGTGATTGCAGAGTACAGGTCATGTTAGATTTAGTCATGCGAGAGCAGCCCAATGAGACTTGAAATGTCACTACAATTGTACAATTGTACAATTTCATTTAGCAGATGTTTTTGTCCAATGTACATCTGAGAGTTAATAAAACACAAGCAAGGATCTAGTCAGGAGAAAACAACCTGGATAACTGCTATAAAACAAAGGTAAAGTTAGATAGAGCCTGTGCCTACAGGCAATGAGGATGGAATACATTACCACATACAATTAGACAGCAATACATTTTTTGTGTTTGTTTGTTCCCAGCGGGGAACCACAGAGGTGAAGAGTCTGGCTATTGACCTCTGGCCCTTTTGAGGTTGGCCCTTTCATTGGCCGAATTGAGTGGGCGGGAGTGTAGACCTGAATCAGGGTATTCAGTTAGGAGGGAGCCATTTTTGTTGCAGTTTTGCAGTTCAATTCAATTCAATTCAATTCAATTTTATTTGTATAGCGCCAAATCACAACAACAGTTATCTCAAGGCACTTTACATACTGAGCAGGTTGAGAAACCCGACAACATATAGAGACCCAACAGTTCCCATCATGAGCAAGCATTTGATGCGACAGTGGCGAGGAAAAACTTCCTTTTAACAGGCAGAAACCTCGGACAGAACCAGGCTCAGTGATGGGCAGCCATCTGCCGTGACTGGTTGGGTTGAGACAGAGACAGAGAGAGAGAGAGAGAGAGAGAGAGAGGTGGACAAGCAGCAATATAATCCACAGGCGTGTACATATTGAACAGCGGTATTGAACGGGGACACATTGTCAGTCAGAGGCTTGTAAACATGGGTCCAGACTCTGGGGATCCAGTAACACAAGAACCTGCGGAAAGCGACAGGGGAGAAGAGCACAAAACTAGGAGAGAGGGAAGAAATTGGATTAGTACGATGCATTGATGGGTTATGAATGGATGCAGGTGGAGGAGAGAGAGAGGAGAGTGAACCTCAGTAAATCGTGGGAAGTCCCCCAGCAGTCTAAGCCTATAGCAGCATAACTAAGGGATGGCTCAGGGCTCACCTGGACCAACCCTAACTATAAGCTTTGTCAAAGAGGAAGGTTTTAAGCCTACTCTTAAATGTGCAAAGGGTGTCTGCCTCCCGAACCCAGACTGGGATCTGATTCCACAAGAGAGGAGCTTGATAACTGAAGGCTCTGGCTCCAAATCTGTTTTTGGAGATTCTGGGAACCAATAGAAATCCTGCATTCTGGGAGCGTAGTGCTCTGTTGGGAAAATAGGGTACAATGAGCTCTTGAAGATATGATGGTGCTTGACCATTAAGAGCTTTATAGGTTAGCAAAAGGATTTTAAATTCAATTCTTGATTTGACAGGGCGCCAGTGCAAAGAAGCCAGAATGGGTGAGATATGATCTCTTTTTCTTGTTCTCGTCAGTACACGTGCAGCAGCATTCTGGATCAACTGGAGAGTCTTTAACGACTTCTTGGGGCAGCCTGCTAAAAGAGAATTGCAGTAGTCCAGCCTAGAAGTTACAAATAAGGCAAGTGTAAGTTTGAATTTGATGCAAGCAGCAACTGGAAGCTGATCTGAACTGCGATGTGAAGTGTGTTTTTGGCTGGTTGAAAACCAGACGTGGTGCTGCATTCTGGATCATCTGCACAGGTTTGACTATGCATGTGGGGAGGCCTGCAAGTAAGGAGTTGCAATAGTTGATGCGTGATATTACTAGAGCCTGTACCAAAATAACCTCCAAGTTTCTGGTGGGCTTTGTGGCCTGAGACCGTGTGGTTGCCTGGGGGGAACAACAGGATAGACTGGGTATCATCAACATAGCAATGGTATGAGAAACCATGGGAGTGGATTATTGCACCAAGTGAGGTTGTGTATATTGAGGAGAGGAGAGGACCAAGCATGGACTCTTGAGGAACCCCTGTGGATGGGCTGTATGGTTCGGACACTTATATTGAAAGTGCTTTAAGAACGAAATATTTCTGTGGCTGGTGTCTGTGACCAATCAGATTTTTTATACATAAAATGTGGACAGCAACACTTTGCCTTTCACTGTATTTTGATAGTTGAAAATTTTGATTAGTCTGTCAGATTCAGTGATACTGGAGGATTAACCACATGAAAAAGTCATAAGGGTTGCCCAGATATTCATAGGTGGAGTAGGAGAGACCAGGGATGGTTGTAACAATGAGACAGTTGTAATGCTCTCAGTTTGACCAATCAGACACGAGCTGTGGTGATGTCATCAATATAGTGTTACAACCTTCCCCTTATGTTGACATTTTGCACTGGTGTCCTTTTTACAGCATGCCTAGGCAGTGGAAGCATAAACCAGACAGGGGTGTCCCTGCAGAAGTTCTCCAGAAGGCAGCAGCCGAAGTCATCCACAGAACTGTGAGACGAGTTGCCAAGGTCCTCTATAACATTCAAAGTCTAGTCAATACTGCATTCCCCCTTGCTGCGACTCCAAGCAACATACAACCTTGATTTAGATGTACTGGCATCTGGCCTTTCAATCTAGACATCTTCCAAAGAGTGTGACTACGTGCCTTCACAGGTCATAGACTGCCCTGATCCATCTGCCTCTCCTGCCACCTCAGCTCACCAACCAGGCCAAGCTTCTACCTCAGCCCAACAAGGCCAAGCCAACTCCTCAGACAATGAAAATGTCTACATTGTGCACTTGGAGCACTTTGATAACTCACGGCCAAGGGAAGTGTGCATTAGATATCAGCATTGTAGATTTTGGGCCTATGAAGCCTGCACCCCAGGCAAGGACAACTACAGTGGCTTGCAAAAGTATTCATCCCCCTTGAACTTTTCCTCATTTTGTCACGTTATGACCACAAACATAAATATATTTTATTGGAATTTTATGTGAAAGACCAACACAAAGTGACACACAATTGTGAAGTGCAAAGAAAATTATACATGATTTTTTTTTTTAAATAAAAAACTGAAAAGTGCAATGTGCAAAAGTATTCAGCCCCCTAAGTCAATACTGTGTGGAACTGCCTTTTGCTGCAATTACAGCTGCAAGTCTTTTGGGGTATGTCTCTACCACCTTTGCTCATCTAGAGACTGAAATTTTTGCCCATTCTTCTTTGCAAAACAGCTCAAGCTTAGTCAGATTGGACGGAGAGCTGTTGCGAATGGCAGTTTTCAGATCTTGCCACAGATTCTTAATTGGATTTAGGTCTGGACTTTGACTGGGCCATTCTAACACTTGAATATGTTTTGTATTAAATCATTCCACTGTAGCCCTGGCTTTATGTTTAGGGTCGCTGTCCTGCTGGAAGGTGAACCTCCGCTCCAGTCTCATGTCTTTGGCAGACTCCAACAGGTTTCCTTCCAATACTGCCCTGTATTTAGCTCCATCCATCTTCCCATTAACTCTGACCATGTTCCCTGTCCCTGCTGAAGAGAAGCACCCCCAGAGCATGATGCTGCCACCACCATGTTTGAGAGTGGGGATGGTGTGTTCAGAGTGATGTGCAGTGTTAGTTTTCTGCCACACATAGCGTTTTGCATTCAGGCCAAAAAGTTCAATTTTGGTCTCATATGAGCAGAGCACCTTCTTCCACATGTTTGCTGTGTCCCACATGGCTTCTGGTGAACTACTTCTGGTTTTCTTTTAACAATGGCTTTCTACCTGCCACTCTTCCATAAAGGCCAGATTTGTGCAGAGCATGCCCAATAGTTGTCTTGTGGACAGACTCCCCCAGCTGAGCTGTGGATCCCTGCAGTTGGTCCAGAGTCACCATGGGCCTCTTGGCTGCATCTCTGACCAGTGTTCTCCTTGTTTGGCTTGTAAGTTTAGGTGGACGGCTGTGTCTTGGTAGGTTTGCAGTTGTGCCACACACTTTCCATTTCCGGATGATGGACTGAACAGTGCTCCGTGAGATGTTCAAAGCTTGGAAAATCTTTTTACAGCCTAACCCTGCTTTAAACTTCTCCACAACCTTATCTCTGACCTGTCTGGTGTGTTCCTTGGACTTCATGATGCTGTTTGTTCCCCAATAGTCTCTTAACGAACCTCTGCGGCTGTCACAGAACAGCTGTATTTGAACTCAGCACAGATGGACTCTATTTAGTCATGAGGTCAATATTTGATCATTCAGCAATCATCAGGCAACTTCTGAAGGCAATTGGTTGCACTCAGAGAAAAGGGGGCTGAATACTTTTGCACACTGCACTTTTCAGTTTTTTACTTAAAAAAAAAATTAAATCATGTATAATTTTCTATTGCACTTCACAATTGCGTGTCAATTTGTGTTGGTCTTTCACATAAAATTCCAATAAAATATATTTATGTTTGTGGTCGTAACGTGACAAAATGTGGAAAAGTTCAAGGGGGATGAATACTTTTGCAAGCCACTGTAGATTTGCCACAACTGCCTATCTAATTAAACACATGTATTATGCCTTAGGCAGTTAATAGTTACACACTAAGTACTTCTGCACCTTAACAACACACTATTTAAAAGTGTTTTGTTTATTGTTCAACAGACAATTCAACTGTTCAAATGCCTTTTAGTACTTACAGCTTTGCACCACGCTGTTTAAAAATGGTCTGCTGATTGTTCCACAGATCTGCAAGTGTTCAAGTGTCTTTTTCACATTAACCTGTTTCAGGCTACAAAACACACACACAACATACACCAGTTTATACTTTATTATTCTTTATTTTACTTATTTTATGTTATATATATTTATTAATTTTATTGTATTTAATATACACGTTTTTATTTTATTATTATTTTTGTAGTCTTACAAGTTTATGGTTCCTTCTTTATTATTCATTAAAGTCTTCCATGCATTTATTAGTGTGGATTTTTTTTAATGCATAATAATTTAATTGTTACATCCATCCTCAAGTAGTGTAACAACTCACCCCGGTACTGGGGTAGGTTGTAACAACATACCTCTTGGTATTTGACATTAGTTTACATAATCTTTGATGGTGTAGTAGAAGTCCAAGTATATGTCCTTTAAAGCAGACAAATCTGGGTACCATGTGTCAAAATTTGAGATGTCTATCACAAAGAACCACTGAGTTACACTTGCTCAAACAAAAAGTGTTACTATTGTGGTGTCTTGTTCTCTCCAGCCCTTATAAATAGATGTTTAACTTTCTTGTGGAATGTGAACCTATGTTTTTTCCTTAGGCGAAAAAAGTTAAAGGCCAGGTCAAAGGCCAGGTCTAGAGGTTAATTGAGTTCATAGCCATAGCCTTAGTAGATTAGTGATTAGTGTTTAGTTCAATTCAATTGCTGTTTGACTATCCATTTGTAGAAAATGGGATTTTGGAAGAAAAGAAATCACATATAAGGATAGAAGTTGGGTTTAAGAGGAGAGACCTCACAACTAGCACCAGAGACTCTCAGATTCAGCAGGTTCTTCACACTGTTCTTTTTGTAATAAAGTCTTTTTTATATACAAGTGAAGACTTGTCAGAGGTGGTCACTTCTTTTCATCAACACATCAAGAAACAACACTATCATCCCCGGTCTCCCCTACTGGTGCTCTATATAGACCTATACACTCCCGATCTAAATCCAAGGGGGAAACTATTTTTGTTACAGCTGCTTTTAAAAACAGAATGCAACAAAACACTGTTCAAAATGTTTGCAGGCACAACATAACTTAACTTCCCCTTTGGGTTACAGAATCTGATGAACAGGAGAAACAATTATAGCAAACACTGTGCATATGGGTGTGAAAAAATATGAAACCATCCTTCCATGAATTCCAGTTTTCGCATACTTGCACACCTTCTGTTCTTTATGACTGTTTGATTTAAACAGCTGAACCAGATCTGAAAGGCCAACTGAGACAAATTCTGCCATAAATGATGTTGTTCCTAAGTCATGCAGACATTTCATGCAGGGAATTAACAACAAGCTTGTGTTTGTTACTTGAAAGGAAGAAATCCTGAGCTGAACAAAACAATTGCACATGATATATTTTTCAAATGTGATATATGTGGAGTTATTGGCCCTTGGGGAAACCATGCTGTATGTGGAATGACCCAAATAAAGCTGCTTGGAAAAATGCATATTTCACCTACCATAGATAGGAATAATATTTGGGTTTACAGTGTGACAAGACATCCAGTCCACAAATATCACAGGTGAGTCTGAACAGCCTAGTGAACATGTTTTTGCAGCTTCAAAGATGTGTCTAGTCTAAAAGTTTCTGTTGAAAAGTCATCTATATTAAATAGTGCTATTATTTTAACCTAAACAGCTATATGTTCTTTTAACCTGCAAAATGTGAAATCAAAACAAACTAGGATGTAACAATTAGAAGCCATGACAGTACGTAGAGTTTCAGATTAGGCTTGAGAAAAAAAGAAGAAATCCAGTTTGAGGTCAGAATTTAGTGAGGAGATGGTTTACCGTTAGATAGATCTAAAAAACAATACAATGAGAATTGTTTTGTATTTACTGACATTGTTTTGCTTTGAAAGCAGATCTATAAAAACTAGCAAATTTCAATTCATTGTATTAGCAACCTGCATTATGGGAAAGTGTCACATTGGAGTTCTGCTCACACCTGCAGTCGTGTACCTCTCACTCAAGTTAAACTCAGTGTGGTGACTTGCCCAGACGCTGACAGGCCTGAAATGATTTATTGATTAGTGGATAGACTGACAATTTCTTGACAACTACTTTGATAATTCATTAATTGTTAAAGTAAATTCATTGAGTAGACATACCTATATTCTCTGGTATCAAATGTGCAGATTTGCTGCTTCACTTGTTTTACTAGCAAAAGGCTTTTTCACCATGTGCCTGACCAAACAAGTAAAGAGTAATGAAGAAATTAATCTACAGATTAATCAATATTGCAGATTAATCATCATTCACTTCAGCCCAACACACATTTTCACTTATTCGAGTTTAAATCTGTTCTTTTCCTTTGCTCTTTTCTTTTAATTATACAGTAATAGGAAATTATGCAACACTGGAGTCACATCAGACGCCCACTGAGCCACACACAGCTCCTTCTGAGGCACTGATATGAAAGCCTTTCTATACTGCAGATGGATCACATGAAAAGCTCAACCATAGCTCCAGGTGAACTAGGAACCATGACACTGCTTGACCGTGAAGCACAGTCACACTGTGTTATCATGCGGCTCACTGAGTAACAGAGTTAGTGTATGGAAAGCCAGAGCATGCACAGAGGGTGATTTGTTCAGTGTCTCCACAGTTAATTTCCTATCTGTGACTGCAAAGCCTTTAGGTTGAACGTTTTCAATCTTAAATCAAAATATGTTGCGCTAATTAAGGTTAAGAAGTAAAAAGGGACAGAAAAGATATTCATAAAAAATATGCGCTCCAGCTGGTGTGGTTATGTGACATCGTTTGTCTGAGAGATTTTACAGTAGGATAAAAAAAAAAGCACATCATGGGACAGACTCTTCCTTCCGCCAGATGAAAACCAGGAAAGGGCTTTGCAGACTCTCAGGCTGAGACATCTCAGCATCTAATTCTGACAGTAAACAGCAACACAAAAGAAAGACTGGGAATTTTGTTTGTGTGTTGCCAGAAACCAGAAGGGCAGTTAACAACCATCAGCAGAATGAGCTCATTTGACTGGGAGTACAAAGGAAATATTAATATCAGTTTGGGCAAAATTTCAAAAATATCTGCCAAACTTGGGCACTGAATATACACCGATGGACAGCAGCAGACTACTGGGAAAATTCAGGCCACTTGTCTGTGCAGTTTTATTGGGTGGAGTAAGCCACAAATAATCGAATACAGGCAACTCAAAATGTAAGAATCGGCTCCAAACACAGAGAGCGAGGGAGCATAACAGAGGAGGAAAGCAGTTGACACCCTGAATGTATGAGATTTCAACAATAATAAAAACACAGACTCAAAACTCATGAAAATGTGACTCGATTCTCAGTACTGTAGTTTTCCAATGAAAACTTGACAGAAGAAGGAAGACAAAAGAAAGAAAAATAACCATTTAACCAACAGATTTCTTTCTGGATAAGACTGAAGCACAGGTTCTCAGCACTGTGATAGTTTAGATTTGGTAAATGAATGAAATTAGCAGGAGAAACAAAATGACTGATTGCATCCACAACATAGAAACAAGACAGCAGTCCCAACAGCATCCACTAAGATTATTTTTCTTCATCAGAAAAGACTGAATATTATACAACTTAAAATACTGTGATGCTATTTGTGGCACTGTTTTTAGTTTAGTAGTAGTAATTTTATATACATATCAATTCATATATACACATCCTACAGAGTCCAATGCCATATTTTGGAACTTTTGACATTTTTAGCAAATTATTTGGGAGGAAAATCCAGAAGTCTGAGGAGTGGCTCAACACAGCTGTAATTTATAAAAGAGCTTTGCATATATTGACTTTTTAATTGATGTTTTTACTTAACTTTTTTTTTTTTACACATCAGAATTAATCTCATGAAGATGATTATGACAGCATCCCTTCAAATTTGCTTCTCTGAAAAAAATGAACGTACTGTGATTTCTCCTAACTGGTTGGGTGGGTGTACCAAACAAAAAGCCTGTTTCTTTGAAATAAAGATGTTCAAAGATTTAAATGGAGGGCTAAGATTAGACCAAAACACAAGACGTTGATACTCCATTTGTGAAAACAGATTTAACAGATTAAAAGGCTTGTCTGGCTCAGAATTTAACCATTAAATATTTCCATGTTCAAGTAAAGCAACAATGTGTTCAACATGATTAATTAGCCTTCAGCTTTCACCTCTGCATTTTAAAGCTGTTCAAAGTTAACATGGACTTTAATGTGTTATTCACGTCATTTATTCTTCGCATTTCTGCTTTATTATGGTAGGGACAGCTGTAGAGAGAGAAGGAGGGAGAGGGGGCTGACATGCAGCAAAGGGTCACTCCTGTACGGTTTTGGCCTTGAAACATGGAAACAAGTGAGGTAACAGGGCACCACAGCTACAATGTAGTGATTTAATTTCCCAACAATATTTTATTGTAAATTCCGAGAGATGTTGGATTAAGTCAGTGATACATTTTTAGTGCTAAAACAAAATTTTAATTTATGATACTCTTCCACTCAACAGATGAACTATTTGAACTTTGTTCTTATTTCATAAATGGTCCACTGTTTGTGAATATGAAAAACTCAGAGGACAAAGAGCGATTGCACCCATTATGTGTTAGTGCTGCTCAAAAGGAAATAATTGAGATTTTTGTTTTTAAAAAAAAAAAAAAAAAATTGAATCACTATAAATAACGGTCAACTTTATTGACATGGCAGGCTTATATAACAAATCTGTTTTCTGACTCTGGAATAACGTTCCCCATGTTAGCAACTATCCGGAATACATATTTTTTAATTCATCTCACTAAAGACGAGGAGTGAACTGGCTTGTGCACCATGTTTTTTTTTCACTTCAGTGCTCTGAAACTGTGAAAATGAAAAACATACTATTCGGTTGTCTGTCTCCATTTCTTTTTAATCATTATAAAGACCATTAAATACTTTCATTCTGCTTAATGTCATTCTTTTTTTTCTTTTTAACTTTCTTCATCTGTTTGATTCCTCTTCATTCTCACACTTAAATTCCACCTCTGTCTCGCTCCTCTCTCAGTCCCATTCCTCCTCATCTCTGTAGGGGTTGTCCTCCCTCGGCGGCTCTTGAAACCTGATGTTTGCCAGCATGTCCCTCATTGCCACCATGAGACGATTCACTTCCTGGTTCAGCTCCTGACCAGCTCGAGCCACTTCCATGTCATCCTCCTGCCTTGGTCCGCCCTTAACGAGAAAAGACAGGTCAGTTCCTGTACAAATATGGAGAATCTAACCACTTCCTATGTTAGTCAATTGCTAGTGCAACTGATCTGATAATGTTCTTATATTTTATAATCAAGTGCATTTTAAGAAAATCCTGCAATAGTTATTAGTTTAACAGTCTCACCTCGCTGGAAACACCTGATTTGTTCTTCTGTTATTTTCTGATTTAGTCAGTTGTTAATACTAAATCATTATCAAGATCTTATCAGTATCTTTTTCAAACAGCTTTTTTCCAGCTCTGTTGGAAACATTTTACATTTACATTTTGAAATGTAAAAATGCAACAATGTAAAACACTTTTTAATTCTGTTATGAAAACTCACCTATAAATAAAGTTGCTTATACTTGGGGCACAAGCAAATGCTGATAAGCACAGAAACACAATCTAGGTCTGTGTTATACAACATAACATTTTATTGTTTTCAGATATGTAACTCCATCTCAACAGCAGAGAAAATCTTGGCAGCATAACTATATTTCTTTTATCCATATTGCATCTCTTCCTTGCCGTAAGAAGATAACATGATAACAGGATGGATGGAGGTTTTCTGATGGAAACATGCCTTGGGCCCTTCTGTTAACATTAAACATGTATAGCTGACCCACAAGATCTTCGATATGTGGATGTACCTGATTAATGTATCTTGAAGTTTGTGCTAAAACACCAACAATGAGAAAGCCTAAACTCTATTACTTTGAATATTAAAGTCTCTGGACACGAAAATAGAGAAATATGCATAATAAACTCTTTACAAAATATTTATGATTAGCTGGGGTATACACTGTTCGTGTTTCAGCTCTGCCTTGTTTAACCTTGTTTGGACATAAACCAGCATCTGCAACATGCAGCCCTAAGTCTTTACATTATTCGCTAGCACATTACGGACCATTACATATTGTTATGTTATAGCAGGAATCATTCTAATTATTCTGATGGCAGTTTTTGTTTGCAGAAAAATAAAACAAACTGCGTGGAAATGGGTTACAGACACTGGTGATGTGACCACAGATTCACACACACACACACAGATTAAACAGTGAATTTTGCATCATTGATATCGGAGATCGACAGATGATCACAACACTGCCTGTAAGAGGGCTATGCACACTGCACTTAAATGACATCCAGATAATTTCTATCTAACATATCTGATAAAATCCCATTTAACATAATTGTATAAAGAAATCAAATGCAAGAACTATTATACTGTTATTTATAGTACTACTGCAGTGCCATCTATACTCTATGCGCAAAGTGTGGGACTTCTAGTTCAGTAAAGTTTATGTTTTTGAGATGAACATGTCAGGCGCCATTAGGCTTGGACTGAAAATGATCATTTTACATCTTACTCTCTTGTTCTATGTGTTTGTTTCTGTACATTTGTCCTCTTTCACACACTCTCGGTCAAAGCAAAGTAAATGAGCAGAAAGAGCAAACACTTATTTGTTGCCGATGACAACATGGACTATGGATGAGTTGGCAGTTTAATTTATCTAATGCCTCCTCCAGCTCAAATTGACCATTATATTGCTGAGATTTAAAATCAAATTCTAACTCTAGTTAACAGTGAATTTCTACTAATAAAAATGGAAAGGAGTTAAGTAGCTTCAGAATAACAATGCCTTCTTTGAAAAAAAAAAATCCTAAATAATCCATTTTCTTTTCTTTCAAACATGCAATCTCAAACACAAAGTAAAGAATAATTTCCTGAGAGTCCATGTGGGTAGACACAGGAAGCCACAAACTCCAGGGCTAGCTGCAGAGTGACTGCAGAATTTGGGTCAGTTATTGTAGAAATGAACTGTTGAAAAGTGATAAAGTGTAACCGTGAAATGAGATGTCCTCAGATACACTAGGCGCTTTTCCAAGATTTTGTTCCCATAAATACAAGTAACATTCAAGACTGTCATTAATTAAGGGGAAAAAGAGCCTTGAACATCAAACTTGACCATTAGGAAAGAGAAAGCAAACTTCATGAATGTTGTTATTGTTTTGGTATCTAGTGATATATTGGCAAATGGCGGACAGGTCACATGCTTTCTAAGAACTTTTTTCAGATGGTGTCCCCTCAGGCTAACCATGAGTCTTTGGAGGAAATATTCCATTAGTCAAAGATTTGTTGAGATGGTTTCCCAAGTCTCCCAGTACGAAATCTTTTACCAGTTCAGGTGTTTCCACCAAACCTGGAAGGGCCGACTACGAAATGGGTGTATCTGTGTTATTTTAGTCGTGTTTAATAGAAAATACATAAACACAATTTACCACCTTGAGTGATTTTGGACCGTAGACAACTGTCAGTTCACACAATGTGTTACAGACAAATTAGGCTGATCTGAATGTAGGATTCACAGTTGTTAAACACATGACTTTCTCACATCCGCACCACAGGTTCTTTATTAGTGTTTTAATAGATGTTTTTCTAGGCCGCACCAGATTTTATTTTCAGATGTCATAACTAAAGTTTGCTTTACAGGTTGTGGAAGGATTGCTCAAATTCAAAAATTATAACTGAGATGGACATGGATGGATGGCAGAATAACAATAACATATACAAATACAGTTTTTTAGGATGCACTTGCCCTTCGAATTTTGAAATGGCTTGATTTCTCAACTAAGGGTTGAATCAAAGGCAACTGGACTGCAGATTTTTGAAGATGTTCCACTTCTCATCCAAGAAGCTTCTTCAGTTCTGACTCACTGGTATGGAAACCCAAGTACTATACAGGTACAGTATTCAACCCTTACTTGAATACCGTGACCTGGATGAGAACCTGGATGAGAACCTTCACAGACAGCTGGATTTTTGTTTTATTCAGAGAAGACAACTATAATGTGTGGCCTTCCATAAAACTAACTCCCAACTCTTTTTTTGCCCCATGCACCATACAACCCCTGATCAATTAATGACATATCCAGACATATTTCCTACCAGACAGATCTTCCCTAATCCAACTCACCTGAAGGTTGAAGTTTGGCAGCAGAGACCGGAAAAACAGCGACAATGTACTCTCGTTGGACGCACCAACATGCTGCCTATATGCAGACACAAATACACACACAGAGACCTCATTAAAGCGTATAAGCAAATTGATGATTTGTAAACCACATCCACCACATTTGTATCTTCTTTTGACTGTGTGGTGGAAATTCATGTGCACAGGTGTATGGGTCGTCCATTACCTCTCTGGTCGGGTATATGATACAACTGAATGCAGTGGAGGCAGAGGGTCAAAGCCCATCACAGGCTGACTGGTCACCTCCTGAAGGTATCAAACAAATAAGATTAGAGTCATTTTCTCATGGATGTAAGTTCATAGATACAGGGGTACTCCAGAGGTGATCAGTATCGTATTGATACTTTCAAAGTCAGACGCAGAACCAAGTTTGACCAGCTTTGTTATCTCAAGAATCTCCTGTAAAAGCTGCATTGGATGCTTTGTGAGGATCTTCAGTATGGCACTGATTTTATGATTGTCTGATTGGTAGTATATTACACTTCTTCTTGGTGTGCCTTTTGGTGTTTTGACAATTTGATCTATCAACGGGTGGTGTTTCTGGTATAAATAAATATAACAAACCAGAATTACTGCCCTGTGGTTGTATTCATCCACCAACCAGTCAAGTTGCTTAGTTGCTTGTTACAACAATGTCTGTCCAGACTCATACAATACTGTATATGTAGTGAAGACTTAGTTTATTTTTGGGAGAAAAGTTATCACTGTATTAATAGTAAATAACGTACAGCGAGAAACATGCTGTCTTCAGTCAGCAACAGTTTTCCTTAAAGAAGAGTGCAGAGGACTGATACGGAGCTTAATCAGCCACTTAGTTTGTGGACAGAGCCACTGCTGTATGTCTATAAGCATGTAAGTTCATTGAGAGAAACAAATTCCTTGTGTGTGTTCACATGCTTTGCCAATTAAGGTGATTCTGAACAACACAGAGTTGTAGTCATGACAGCAGACAATGCTTTAAATGTTGACCTTTCATGGATATTACAAGAAAAATAAAAACGTGGACACTTCACACACATCTTCAACATGGCAGCACAGAGGATCTGTACAATCAGCACAGTTTCAAGATGGACACCCAAGATTAGTGGCACTAATTCAGTATGTAGGCAAATGTGAAAGATGGTCACAGTCTCCCCTTCTGTTCCTGAGTTACAGAGCTGAATAATGGCCAGAAAATTGTTCATTATGACGTCAAAGTGAAGTTGACATTTGACCTTATGGTTATAAAATGTCATCAATTCATCATTTTATCCTATTAGAAATTTGTGCAACTAGTGCATGTAATCAGTACTGCCACATATTTGAAATCTGACCCTACTGATGCCCATCACACCTCGAGTGTTGGTGAGTGGAACGAGGACATTGTGGACATAGTGAATTGTGTTTAAGTTGCTGATTGGTTCTCACTAGGGGCAGACTTGAGGTGGCTTCTTTGATCTCGGAGAGGAGAACGTGACGATGGATGCTCCTCGGTGCACTCTGGTACCTCTGCTTCCTCCTAAAACACAGTGATGAATTTGCTGACATCTGAAGCATAACTGTCAGAAATGTGAGCAGCAGAGCAGCCTGTTCACATCTTACTTGTTTTGGCAGTCTTCCACCAGAGGGTCTTTGGCATCAACTTGACGCAGCACCTCTTTCACAGACTCCTCCAACCACAGCATTACTGCTGCCTCCCTCCACAGGCTGCAAGTCCTCCCCACATATAGTGCTGTCAGTTCAGCCAAGGCTGGCGGCTGCCTGGAGACAGAAGGTAGGATGAATTTTGAAAGTTATGGTAGAAAGATGGACACAAAATGAGATTAAAAATAAGGCCATGAAGAGAGACATTTATACATGCTATAGTTAATGGCTTTACAGTATTGGATGATAAATGGTAACCTGCAAGATTACAATAAGACTGTTGAGTTTCATTGCACTAATTGCTGGATTCAAACACTTGAAACAAAGTATACATTACCCTATCTGACTCTTTGGGCCAAAGAAGGCATGTGCAGTGACTGTGGCATCTGGCTGCACAGTACACAGATCCAGTAGAGGCATCAGTACTGCAGAAACACATTTACAGCAACATAATTAGGTAGAAACACATTTAGAACTTCTTAGAATGCAAATGACAAGTAATCCCCACTATAGTCATGCCATAAACAATGTGAAGAAGTCACTGAGGAGCAGTCAACCTCCAGGGAACATGATGAGAGCGTTCTGCAGCATCTGGTCAGCTTTGAGTCGTTGTTTGTCACTTTCTTCAGGATCCATGTCTTCTTGTTGACTGAGATGGAAATGGCAAAGCGCAGTGGAGAACGCAAAGTTTGGCAGCTGGGACAGATTTCTGTGTTCCTGAAATGAAAAAGCAGCCAATTTCTGTCTCAGACTGAAAGGTTAACACTGGCACCTCAAAACACATACACGTATTTGTACACATTTGCAGATGGTGGCACACTTTACCTCCCAGTCCTGATATAACTGGAGGAGAGACTGGTACTCTCTGGAACGCAGCGTCAAGAAATCAATGACCAGGAGCATGCAAAGTGGGTCAGAGTCTGGATCCAAACTGATGAAAGAGTGGTAGATAAGCTCACAAGCAAATGTTTACGACGAGTACAAACCAACAAAAGACAAAGCAAATATATGATTCAAGAACAACTAAAAGTCTCATCCCACAGCCTGGGGTGGAGCATGAAAAACATACTCTCAAACTGTGGGAAAGATTGTTCTGTCTATTAAGGGCATTGATGGTTATAGCTGACATTAAGCATAGATTCAAATTTTCCCACTTTTGTTTAAAACAAATAAGATATCACAAACCAGGCAGTCTCAAAAACACCACTGCTCTGCTGTTTGCTTTCAAAGTAAGCTTTAAGCTTTAAAGCTTAGGCAGAGTGTCAAATTGCCACAGACAATGACAATCTGACCATGCTTGATATAACATGACAAAACAGATACAGTTTGTAAAAAAAACAAACAAAGTAGGATAAAAATTATAATTACTGGGTTTTTTTTCTAAAAACAAACAAACAAAAAACTCTTGCATTTTAATAGTATGTTATCAATCATGCATTTAAAGCTAACACTGATTTAATCACTGGTGTTTGGAGGAGGACAGCCGCCAGCTTTTATTCCCATACAAAAGGACCAGAACATTGTTGTCCTGAGGACAGGAAGCCAGATTCCGATGAAAATCATAGATAAGCATTGACCATTATATGGGAAGGCTGTAATGCTCAAGATATGGGAGACTGATGGCAGCAGTGAGTGGGAACAGCCCTCATAGTGTGCTTATAGCCTTTTATAAGTGGTCTATGTACAGCATGATACGAGAGGATTTATGTAATCTAATGAGTTTTAATTTTAACACCAATTTAAATCATTTTATTCTGAGTTGGTCAAACACATTATCTTACATTAGCCTGTATTTCACTATGCCACTGTTATGCAACTACTATTATAATTATGTAATTACGAGTATAATTACTATAATTCTACAATTTCATTTAGCAGATGCTTTTATCCAAAGCAACGTACATCTGAGAGTTGATACAACACAACTAGTTAGGAGAAAACAACCTGGGTAAGTGTCATAAAGCACTCAAGTTTCAAGTCTGACAGGACCTTGGTGCTTGGATTTCTTTTATTTTTGCAGTCTATCAAGGGCAGTTTAATAAATAAGATAATTCTTTATTGATCCCCCATAGGAAAAATGTGTGCATTGCAACAGCACAAGCACTCAAATAGATAAAGGTATAAGTATAAAACCATGAAAACGTATATATGAACGGTATAAACAACATGTACAGTTTTTAAAAAACAAAACAAAACTGTATATACAACTAGTACAAAGTGGAATCTAAAGTGGAGGAAAAGCATTCAAACTTTGAATAAAACCTCATCATCAATTATTGGGAATTGATATTGGGAATGTGGATGACCTTTCCTGTAACACATCGGTTAACCACCTTATAAATAACTTTGAGGGGTTCATCATCACTCTGAATAGGATAAAAAGTGGTATAACCAAGACAAAATATTAGACTTCCCCCAGTGTCTGAACAGGATTACCACCGGCAGAATACAAACAGCTGAATTAACATTCTTTGAAGAATATCTTCCGAGTCTGATGACTGCTGTTGGTGGGTTACTTTATTCAGGGAAATAAGAGTTTTTTTTGTTTAGCTAGTAAGCCATGTGATCATACGTAATTCTGAACCGTGTCTAAACTGCCATCTTCTTAGTGCAAGATAGATAGAGTTAGAGAAAATGGGAACAGGGTAAATGAATGCGTCATAAAGAGACTAGGGCCACAATGACTGTAAGTGAGGTGAAAGCTATGTTATTGGTCAACCTTTAAATGGAGTGTGGGGCCTTTCCTGTATAAATCCTTTTATCTTTACATCACTATAGCTTGTCTTTCCCTGTGCTTGAGCTTTGTGCTACATACCTCAGGGTCAGTTTGCAGTACTCCAAAGCTGTCCGTGGACATCCTCTCTTCTCCAGGAACATCATGTGCTTATAAAGAGCCAGATAAAATGCCCTGTAAATTAGATTATTCAATCACTGAATTGCTGAGTCCTTCAGACAAACTTTAAGTTTTAAACTTATAATCTGAAGTTGCACCAAAAAGCATGGTGTCTATCAAATGCAAAAAAAAAAAAAGCCAACCAACCTGTTCTCTGGTCTTAGATAGTCAAGTCTGCAGGTACCTGAGGTCAGACTGAATAAAGGGTGAAAAGCACACTCAAAGCTGTACAAGGCCCTCTCTGAAAAATGAGAGAAAATGGGGTAGAAATAAATAAATAAATCACATTTTATTGAATTCATTACATTTTCACTAAAGCATCAGCAAACTGGATGGGACCCAAACACAGCTGTAAAATGTTGCTGGTGCTCGGCATCAAAAAAACGTCAACTGAAAACCAATGTCTTACATCTCTGTCTTATGTTAACAGATGGCATGTTATTAAGCTAGCTACGGAGTAAGACAAATGCTCTTTGTCTCTCTGGTCTTCTGTATAATCTATTTCCTATTATATCAAGAAGACAGCCTGTGATAATAGATCCAGTATTCTGCTCTGCATGCGTGGACTTTGACAATGGTTGTTTTGTTGATTTTAGCGGTTGACACTGAGGACAAAATTAATCACAAATACTTATCTTGATAACAACAGCACCTTTTGTATCTTTTTTTTTAAATATTACATCAAAAGCTCAATTTATCCTAATGAGTAAAAACTACGCTCTAGCAAAGTCAAACCAACATACTACAATGTCCACAGCACCAAAATCAGCATTTGTGTTTGGCTAATGTATAAATAGGGCACATTGCATTCCAATATGACAAGATAAATTTAAATGCTATTGTGCTATTGGCAACCAACTAGCAAGACAAAATGAAAAAAAATTATAAAATAAAAGATTTTCTGACATGCCTGATATGTTATAGGATAACATGTATTTCAATAAAACAAATCAATATGATTAAAATGTATTACATTACATAACAGGAATAACAACCTAGGTTAACTCTGCTGTAACATAAAAATCCTTGAATTGTCAGGGCAAATGGAATTATTTTTCATGTGCTTAATAAAAGAGATCCAAGCCGAATCCTTGTTGAGAGCAAATTAAATAATAAATTGCTATTTAAAAGGGTGCAGTTTATGCCTGGTCCTCTAAGCCATAATGAAAAACAGACTTGCAATAAAAAGTCTAATAATGTCTGAGCAAGGACTGTGTTATTTCATGTCTATGACAAAATCCGGTTTCTATAAAAGCATAAAATTGGAACAGAAGGAGCTTAGGCATTAAGTAGGCTCTTTTTGTGAATTTTTCTGTGAATTTCCCCACTGTGGGACGAATAAAGGCTTATCTTATCTTTGTGGTAGGAAACAATGACACATACAAATACACTTACAACAAATGGTGTCAGTGTGACGTTAAGCTACATGAATCACTTTCTCATAACCTAATTCTGGTAAAATATAGTGAATCCCTGGATGTGAGCCTAAAATACTGATTAATAATTGAGCATTATAAGTGGGCTCTAAATATATTTATAGTCCTCTCTTTGATTCAGAATTGATGTAATTCATGGAAGGATCCACTGTTCCTCACCAATGAGGTCCCTGGCCATCTCCTGATCCTCCTGTATGCGGCAGACATCAGAGAGCTGCAGCAGCGAATCAATGTGGTAGGGGTTCAACTGTAGCAGGGCCTGGAGAGAAAAAGAGAAGAATGACAAACACATCAAGTCAGAATTCAGAAAATGTGTTCAACAAAAGAAAAAAGATTACAGTGCAAGACCTAGGTGAAAAATAAGTATATGTCAACACCGATCATGTGGCTACACTCAATCTCTGCAACTGTAGATTTGTCTATACAGTGGCTTGCAAAAGTATTCATCCCCCTTGAACTTTTCCACATTTTGTCACGTTACGACCACAAACATAAATATATTTTATTGGAATTTTATGTGAAAGACCAACACAAAATGACACACAATTGTGAAGTGCAAAGAAAATTATACATGATTTATTTATTTTTTTAAAAATAAAAAACTCAAAAGTGCAGTGTGCAAAAATATTCACCCCCCTTTTCTCTGAGTGCAACCAATTGCCTTCAGAAGTTGCCTGATGATTGCTGAATGATCGAATGTTGACCTATTGACTAAATAGAGTCCACCTGTGTGTATTCTAGTCTCAGTACAAATACAGCTGTTCTGTGACGGCCGCAGAGGTTCGTTAAGAGACTATTGGGGAACAAACAGCATCATGAAGTCCAACGAACACACCAGACAGGTCAGAGATAAGGTTGTGGAGAAGTTTAAAGCAGGGTTAGGCTGTAAAAAGATTTTCCAAGCTTTGAACATCTCACAGAGCACTGTTCAGTCCATCATCCGGAAATGGAAAGAGTATGGCACAACTGCAAACCTACCAAGACACAGCTGTCCACCTAAACTTACAGGCCAAACAAGGAGAGCACTGGTCAGAGATGCAGCCAAGAGGCCCATGGTGACTCTGGACCAACTGCAGGGATCCACAGCTCAGCTGGGGGAATCTGTCCACAAGACAACTATTGGGCATGCTCTGCACAAATCTGGCCTTTATGGAAGAGTGGCAGGTAGAAAGCCATTGTTAAAAGAAAACCATAAGAAGTTCACCAGAAGCCATGTGGGACACAGCAAACATGTGGAAGAAGGTGCTCTGCTCAGATGAGACCAAAATTGAACTTTTTGGCCTGAATGCAAAACGCTATGTGTGGCAGAAAACTAACACTGCACATCACTCTGAACACACCATCCCCACTGTCAAACATGGTGGTGGCAGCATCGTGCTCTGGGGGTGCTTCTCTTCAGCAGGGACAGGGAACATGGTCAGAGTTGATGGGAAGATGGATGGAGCTAAATACAGGGCAATCTTGGAAGGAAACCTGTTGGAGTCTGCCAAAGACTTGAGACTGGGGCGGAGGTTCACCTTCCAGCAGGACAGCGACCCTAAACATAAAGCCAGGGCTACAGTGGAATGATTTAATACAAAACATATTCATGTGTTAGAATGGCCCAGTCAAAGTCCAGACCTAAATCCAATTAAGAATCTGTGGCAAGATCTGAAAACTGCCGTTCGCAACCGCTCTCCATCCAATCTGACTAAGCTTGAGCTGTTTTGCAAAGAAGAATGGGCAAAAATTTCAGTCTCTAGATGAGCAAAGGTGGTAGAGACATACCCCAAAAGACTTGCAGCTGTAATTGCAGCAAAAGGCAGTTCCACACAGTATTGACTCAGGGGGGTGAATACTTTTGCACACTGCACTTTTCAGTTTTTTATTTTTAAAAAAATAAATAAATCATGTATAATTTTCTTTGCACTTCACAATTGTGTGTCACTTTGTGTTGGTCTTTCACATAAAATTCCAATAAAATATATTTATGTTTGTGGTCGTAACGTGACAAAATGTGGAAAAGTTCAAGGGGGATGAATACTTTTGCAAGCCACTGTATGTTCACATGCACAGGCAAACATTTGGTAACTCTCGCCCAATCCTTGCTGGTGAACTTTCCAGGATGCTCCTTTCATATCCAATCATGATACTATCACCTGTTACCAATGAACCTGTTTACCTGTGGATTGATCCAAACAGGTGTTTTTGGATCAGTCCACGACTTTCACAGTCTCTTGTTGCTCCTGTCCCAACTTGTTTGAAAGAAACTAAGTATATATTTACAAAAACAATTAAGTTTATCAACATTTGAACATTAAATATATTGCCTTTGTACAGTATTCAAAGGAATATAGGTTGAAAGAGATTTAATTATTTATAATAGTGATGATACAACAGGCTGGTTTCACATCCTTTTAAGAGCTGAAACGATGAAAATGGATATCAATGTCAATGCAATGTATCACTGAATATTTTATGCACTAGCGACACTAATAGTGAGGATTCCGGATTTGAAATATTACTACATCATCCAAGTACAAGTTGAATCAACCTGAGCAGTGAAACATCTTCAAGAATCTACAATCAAATCCGGCTGCCTTTGTTTCAATTCGTACTTTCCAACCTTCACATTACACAAACATTGCTACATCATCATCAAATTCACTGACACAAAAGTGTACAGCAGAGATGAACAATTTTTTCTTTCTCACCACAATGTTGTTGGGATCCATGGACTCGACGGCATCAAGGAACTTGAACTGTAGTTGTTGGTAGTCTCGACTGTGCTCAAAGGTGAAATACTGAATGCCATCCTTTGATTCCAGTAAGGTCATTGAGATTCCTGTGGAGATGTCAAGCAGAGTTAAGAAAGCAAAAAAAGCACATGATAATGACAATAGGCCTATACAGACGGAGCTATTTTTAACTGAGATGAGCCCTTTGTGACATTTCTACACAAAGTGTAGAAATGTCTCATAAGCTTAAAATTTTAGACTTCCAAAACTAATCGTTCCAGTTTAAAATCACTGTAAAAATCTGATAGATCACATCACATTGAACCTCATATGAAATGTAAATAACAAGCATGAAGTTCAAACACAGAGGCCTTTATTGCAGTGTATATTTTACCATCTAAGCGAGTGAGCAAACATCTGAAAGATGTTATACAAGTGGTGATAAGGCTGGGTTTCTCTCTTATAGCTTAATTGAGTTGACACTCGTGGGAGACATCAAATACACCCATAGCTTGAAGGGAAAGATTCTATGTAATAGATCAATGGTGACTTTCAGTGTGAACACAATGAGACAGTCTTTCTGATGACATCAGTTCAACAAATGCAACATTCATATGATTGTGTTTGCTGGCTAAATACAAAAATATATATTGTAACTAAGGTAGGCTCTCGTATTGAGAAATTATTGCTTGTGAAGGTGAAAAACCATCTAAAAATGCTAAGGGCTGTTTGTGCATGTCAGTTTGAATAATGTATAATAAATACATAACAGATAAAGATGTCCAAATTACTATCATTTGCTGTGTGAAAGGCTAAACTCTTGTGCAATAACTTAATATTACTAAATATGCGGATAAAGTTCAACAGAGTTAGATGGCAAGTGGCCTTTAAGGAGATAGAAGAAATAAAAGAAATTGTCAGGACTAAACTGACTTTGCGTGTTTTAGTATATGAATTTTAGACAATTGAGCCACCACAAGAGCAACTCAGAGTGTTCTCATTTTTAAAATTAACATAAAGCCCCAAATATATCAAGTGGGGTCAAAGTAATTAACATTGAATTATTAGATTATATTGTGCTACAGGTAGTCATATTAACACATAAGATTCCAGACCAATTTCATAACATTCTGGAAAGTTACGTGGGATATACCACAAACGAAGTGGAACACATAGAACATTTTTGATGTTTCTTTCAAAATACTTATTTACATTATATTTTATAATATTTAATATATGTTATATTTATGTTCCATATAATATTTTAGTTAACTATATTCATGTTTATTGTTTTACATACATTTGTTGAAGAAATATGGTCAGAACAAGCTAAATGTAATACATGACATGTAACAAAAGCATTGGAGCTTTAGTATCAAAAAACAAACTTGAAATTAGCTACTTCCTTCATTTTTGCTACAGGTCACACCAACATTTTTGTGGAAGTCATGTCACATGAGCACCACACCAGGTTAGTATATGTCGCTTAGGGACTTAATGACTTAAGATCAAGCATAAAGCTGTATAAAGAAGAGTCTAGGGCAAAGTGTTTGTTAAACACAGGCCCCACGGGTTCTTATGGGTTAACAAAGGACAGTCATTTAAACTGGCAAACTACTGAATTTGTCAGTATTTTAAGGTTATATGTGATGTTTTGGAAGTTTCTCAACCCCTAATGGAACGCTTGAGTTTAAAGGAAAAATACACATTCAAAAACACCTTATTTGGCGATACATGGATTTCACTGGAGAGGTAAGGTACGAAGAACTGTTATCTGAAAAGTAACAAGTAACTTAAACGGACAAATGTAGCGGAGAGGAAAGCGCAATATTTGCCTCTGAGATTTAGTTTCATAAAATGGAAATACTCAAGTAAAGTGCAAGTGCCTGAAATTTGTACTTAAGTGCAATACTTGAGTTAATGTACTTAGTACAAGCTATAATTCAGGTGACTGTAAGGAAAGACCTGCCTGGGCGGCTGAAGCGAGGCCAGCTGTTCTTAGGAGTGGTCATCCAGGTGGTACGGTGAAACTGTCTGTTTCTCTGACGAGGTCTGTCAAAGAAAACAAATAGAGCACAAGAATATGTTGTGTACATACAGATGATATGAGCCATTTAAACCCAAGCAATTTCATAAATACTTTTGTTTTTACCTTTGATCCCCTTGAACAGCTCGAGCCCCAAAATATCGTTTCAGCTCCGTTTCTGGGTTGAGATTCCTAATACACAGAAAATTACTTTCAACTTTTGACAGCATGCATGACATGGCCAGCTGAAAAAAAAACATTTTGAAGGGAAAAACAAGGGCTGTTTGTTTTAGATATTTAAGTTGTGGCTATGTCTGACATTCTGCCTGTTTTGAGGAATCTTTATACAACGTTTACTTGCTTAACTTAACTGTAGATTCAGTCAATGAACAAAAGCCATGGCAGATAAGGTTTTAATGGAGGTTTTATGAAAAGTAGATATCAGTGATAAACATCTTAGTGGTTGTTTATTGAGTGCATATTATGGACACTTCATCAATCACATAATGGCTGCAGAGTTTGCACATATAACGAGGCTATCCATCTCACTAACAGTTGAGTATGGCTGCATCCCTGAAAACAGCAGCCCACATCACAAGCTTTGCCTTTGGCAGTTAATTGAAATGACCTAATCTGACATCACTGATTGTGTGGTCAGATGTGTAGCATGTTTCAACAAGTTTTATCCTATGTTTATTCACTGTAGTGCAACCCCTAAGACAGGCAGCATCCAAATAGTTTGATTGTCTTGTGTGAGCCAAGTGCCACCACATGGTGGGACTAGGGAATCACAGAAATGTAGATCATAGTAACTCACTATCATCAACCACTGTCCAAAACAAGTCATGTCAACTGTGCACTGGTCAACAGTTATTTTAATATTAGTACTTCAATAAAGAAATCACGTATAGCTGTATTTACTTTGAACATATGATATATATATTAATACCTTTGTCATCCTGCGTAGGGAAACAATTAACAAATAAAAAGAATATCTTGCGATTGCGTTTACATGAGAAATGTCGTTCTCCTCACCTGTGCTCCACATGTAACACAGATCTTCTGTCAGAGCCTCCACAATCCTCATTTTGCAAACTCAGACCATTGGGCTGCTCCAGGTTCTCCAGCAATGCATCAATGTCATCATCTGGTATAGTCTCCTGAAAGTCATGTGTAGTGATAAAAAAAACTTTTGAGTAAGTGAGACAATATTTAATTGTTGTTTGCTTGCAAAAATAAGCTGCAGTTTTGTATACCACCTGTGTAGTTTATGACTCTGAGGAGTGAGTGTAAGACACAGTCATTACCAGTAAAATGATTTTCATTATATGTAATGAATATCAACAAATATAAGAAGAAATTAACAGTGACTAAAAATTCTTAAACCTTTGCAAGGGTTAAGATTTAAGATATTATACAACTGTTTTGCCAGAGTTGATATAGAATCCCTTCAATATGTTTACCTGTCCATTTTCTGATACCAGTTTTGTCTTCTTCTTTTTCTTTTTCTTTCTGACTTTGTCTCCAGACAAAGACTGTTAAAAAAAGGAGAGATGATTTAATCTTTGATTAATATATGCCAAGCTATACATTTACATCAGCAGACAATTTAGGTCAAATCAGAGGATCACAGAAAGACATCATTCTCACATTACTTTACATTTACCTTAGTAGATGCTTCATCTTGCTTTGAATCTGGTTTCTCATTGCCCCTGCTATCATTCTGTTCCATGGCACTTGTTTTATTTTCATCTGGTTTCTCTGCCTCTTCATTTGGTGAGATTTTCTCTGCCTCGTTGTCTGCTTCCCCTATCTGGTAAAAATGTGAAATTGGTAAGAAAGTATGTTGGTTAAAGCAGTGCTAAGTGTAAGTAAAAACCCTACATCTAGATGGGAAAAAGTGCAAAAAAAATTGTGTCCAGCATAAAGACAACATCATCTTTTCAGGAAATAATGTTATAGCTGAAATACTTCAATGCCAGCACTACACATGGTGCAGGACTTGTATGTTCAAGCTGACAAAAAAACAAAGACAGACAAGAAATATATACAAACTCAATGTCGGGAAAAAGTTCAAAGCCTAACTTGGGGATGATTTATGTTGTGAATAATTAGCAAGTGTATCACTCAGACAATGTCAATGTCTTTGTAAATCTGAACTATGAATATATCTTCTTTACACTAGTTGTTGTAAAAAGCTTCTACATTAAATTAGATTTTTATTATAACAAGCAATGCAGCCTATAATGCTGCACTGTGTCAAATATTAACTTGAACAAGAGATAAGTAGAAACAGATTTACACAAAGTAATTGAAGTCACACATTCATTTGATCATGTATTATGATTTTGACAAAGGATTTCTGCTTCGCTTCAAGTTATACAGTTGAAGCAAAGTAGATCTTAGCTGGACATGACAAAAAGAAAGATTGTCTTGATTTACAGCAATCCTTTGCTTTATAACACAAAGCAAGTCTCATTTCATGAGTGTTCAAATCAACTCTTTAAGGTTCTTTTCTATAATCAAAACATTATATCACAATAACTCATTGTACAAACTTTAAATTTAAAGTATTACTGCATCCTCTTTATCAAAGGTAAGGCTTGTAGGAATCAACAATCAAGCTGGCTTCATTTGTTTAGAACAGCCACATCGGTCCATAATCTGATTTAATTAATAGATGATTGTCTTTACCTGTAAAAACAAACAAACAATCAAACAAAAACGTAGCTGGGAGGTGCGTTGCGCTGTGTAATATTTATCTACATGTCTCCATTTTGTGTCAGTACAAGTTAGAGGGAAGAACATGTCTGTTGTACACACACTGGACCTTTGTGTGTCAGTGTTCTGGACGCACTGACGACTGACCAGACATTTTCTAAGGTCATAGACACATTGTTAGCTTACCTTAACATACAGTATAATGTATCTGAATTCAGTTAAATAAGATGTGAAATGAGATAACGTCACATTAGCTGCTAGCCTGTTAGCAAGTTTTATCAACATCACATTTGCTTGGATGAAAACATATTAACGTTAAGTTAAAAGTAACATGCAACTTAGGGACACTGCACCGTCATCTTACCAATTCATAAATGTTGCTGAAGTTCTTCTGCGCCTTGTTTTTCTTTCCCTTTCGGCTACTGCCTTTCCTGTTGGACGGAGGGGAAATATTAGCCGCGTCCAGCTGCTCCTCTTCAGCAGCAGCCTGCTCCTCCGGGCTGTCACACAAAGTTAGATCCCCGAGGTCCAAGGCCTCCTGACCCCGCTGCTTCCCTCTGAGCCTTCGCAGAGCCCGACTAGACATTATCCACTGCTCGTAGGGTACATACACGTCACTATTAACGATTAAACTTGTTACAAGTGAGCTGACAGTCACAACAAACCCATGCAATGAGGGTCAATTCCATTGGTTTCTCTTTCTTCTTCTTCTAAACGTCTCATCGCCTCTGAGGGTGTCAGTGCCCTCCACAGGATACATGAAGAATTGCAGCAATAATTATTGGTTTAAACACACACACACATATACACACACA
>JBBMOC010000001.1:21651577-21833328 GCA_037975185.1 Centropyge bicolor
TATACACACACACATATATATATATATATATATATATATATATATATATATATATATATATATATTTTTTTTTTTTTTTTTTTTTTTTTTTTTTTTACAAGGTTCAGCAGGAACTATAAATGCCTTTTCAGTCGGTGGATCTCATTGGTCAAACAAGGTACAGAAAAGAAAAGCAAAAGAAATACACCTAGATCTCCCAAACATCTCTTTAACGTTTAAATTACAACATATGTTCCTATAGTTTCGTTTTAGTCTTATTTTACTTTTATATACTTCTTTCATCGCTATCGCCAAAGGCTAATTTTGTGTTTTGTAATGTATTGTATTTTATCATATCTAAGTTACTCGGACATGGATACAGTGAACATAATTTCTGTCATATCTAAAGTCATTCCAAGTAGGCTATGTCTTTGATGTGCCTTGATTTTTTTTTTAAATCTCATTTGAATTCGTGTTAGACAGTATTGTTTTAACTTCTTAAATGAAACTTATTTGGTCTCACATTAATGTACTATATACTGCTTCAAATCAAGTCAGTCTATTGTAGTTCCCTAATACAACAGGAGGGGGCAGCATTAACCTAAAATTGCCTGAACAAGACAGGCGAGTTGTAACTTCTATTGATAAGAGCAACATGCTGGAAAATACATTAAAATTATAAATTATTAATTATAAAAATAAAACAACATGAAAACACTACACTACAGGAATATAAGTAAGAAATGTTCATCAGAGGCAGTATAATAATAACTCTGTAAGTCCAATAAGTACTGCACGTTGGTGGTGTTTCATGTTACAGCTCCACAAACAAATGAGGAAGTATCGTTGCACCTCTCTAACTTTCACACAGAGTGCAGCTGCTTGTACAAGACAGCTGTGACTAACAAAAAGACAACACTGAGATATGAGAAAAAGAATGACACCAACTAGCAGAACTTGTCTGACAACCAGCAGTTAAGTCAGATGTATTAACTTTGTTTTTTACATCTTAAGCCTATAAAGGATAGCTATGTGAGAAAAGAAACCCTTGAGATGAGAAAAGGGAAATTCTGATGTATTGAAATTCAGTGTGTTTGCGAAAGAAGGAAGTTGCAAATGTCATTACTTAAAATAATTTTCCAAAGGAAACTTATAAAATAAGACATATGAACGTAAAAACCCAAGGCAGATCATGATTCAGGGGACATATGGGTTTTATTTACAGGACATCAAAGTGCAGAAAAAACATGAATGGCTATCATCATCTATGTAGATATGTACCAATATGTCAATTTAGTTCAATCCTAGCAAACTGTAGTCCTACAGTATTTTGATCAATTGATTTCAAGAAATATACAAACAGAGGGGTTACAGAACATAATACAATAAATGGTAAGATGTATGCATGGAAGCACAATACAGTGGAACTATTAATATAGCAGTAAAAACACCAACATCACCTATAATAACATTTGACTTATCAATATCTGTATGTGGTTGCCACTTAGCAGCTATAGCATTTACATTAATCTCTTTCAGCATGTTTTTTTTTGTTCAAAAGTAAAGTATGACATTCACTTTACCCTGCCTTCTTGAATTCTCAGTTCTCAGAAACATGTTACACTGCTTTCAAGATATTTCTCCACAGGCTGAGGTATAAAGGTGCAGACCCAACATGCAGTACAGTCCTTAGCTTCACTTAACTTCAGAAAACTAATCATCTGTCCAGAATCACAGAATCTGGTGATGGCCTACTGTGACTGGTTTTGATGGGTTCAATTTTACCGAGATCTAAGACAGGAGAAGGGACATAGAGGACTGGGCACTGGACTGGTTACTCATTGGCAGTAACAGATATGGGGTTGTCATACGCTGCGTCCTCCAGGTCGTCTACCCGTTTCCTGCGTGTCTCCGCTGGAGGTCTTGGTGGCGGATTCTGAGGAGGATTCTTGATGCTCTCTGCGGGCTTTCGGGTCTCCTTCCTTGGAAGAATAGGCTCCCAGTGTTCACCTCGGATAGCTGCCTATGAAGCGAGAGGATGACAAGAAATTCAAGTCAGTAATTGCTGGCTAAGTGTAAGATCAGGCCAAGTCACACCCCTGAAAGGTCAGATTTCACAACTGCAGGGCCATGTCTCAACAGAGGTGCTAATGAAATAATGTCTTCCTTGTTGCTGTTTCCTTGTTTCCGTCAACCGACCATTTCCTGCTACATCTAACCACTTTATTAAAGTTGACAAAGAATTTGACCTACTGTACTGGACATTAATGTGATAAAAACTGGCAACTTACAACAAGGTAGATGAGGCTGGCAATGCCGAGGCAGACACATCCGAGGACGGTAGCAAGCATAAAACCTCCAGGTACACAGATTCTAAGAGGGACAGAAAGCGAACTTGAGAACACAAGACTATAATGACAGGTCTTTTGTTGGAGACACTGATTGTAATTGAGAGGAATGCTGTCCAGCTAAGTAAAGTGGCTGATACAATGAACTCACGCAGCATGTAAAAACGCTCTGACGTAATAGTTCCTCGTCAGTGGCCCAAAGGCTTTTACACATACAGTGAAGCAGTACTGGCCCCTGAAAAAACACAAGACACAGGAATGAGCCTTAAAGTTCACTGGCAATCATCAAACAACTTGTCCATTAAAGTACAGTCTGCAAGTTGCAAAAAATAAATGACGTGAAAATGACATCACTTACGTTCTCTCCACACTTGTGCCCTTGGACCTTTTGCTTCTGGGATATTCAAGTAGACACACAAATACGCCAGCAGCACTACTTATCTGTCAAGGATGTTTTCATTTGACATAGTTCACCAAGTCACATTATAATATACATAATAAATATGTATGGACATTCAAAGCAAATATAAATAAACATCTGTGACAGTGAGCTTGTTCAGTAGATAAGGAAAATGATGGATGGATTGATTGTTTCTGATATAAAATTTAATATATGTAGAACATGTTAAGAATAGAGAGATGAAAATAAAACTTTTATAATGTTTTTTTATTCATGTAAAAATATCATAATTAATGTAGCAAATGGAGGCAGACACATTTGAGATCTATATAGTGGTTAAAGCTTTATATTATAGGCCCGAGCACACTAAAGTGCGTAGGACCCTCTTGTAACCTTTAGGAGAATTATTTTTCTCGGCCCACTTTAAACCCAAATTTCGGACATTCCGCTTGAGAAAAAGTTCAGTCCCGGCGAAAAATTTATGAATCCAGGGTCTGCGCAAAAAAACATGCGCCATAGCGGCCCCTAGGGGCCTCAAACTGCAGCCCCCACCAGTAGTTTGAGCTACGGGCCCAAAAAAGTCTCTTACGACCGTCGTGAATACCGAACAGGAAGTTCGGAAATTAACGCTAAACGTAGCGTTTTAGCGATTAGCACGCTACGTATTTGAACGAACTCGTCCTAGGGTTTTAATCGGATCGAGTCCAAATTTGGAGGGTGCGTACGAGACACACTGACGATTAAAAGTTATTAAAAGAATTTGCGTAGGTAAATGGGCGTGGCCACAAACCACGCCCAAAAAACGTTAAATTTTCACAACCTCCCAATTGCATGAAATTTTAGGGGCATAAGCCCCAGGCCGAGACCGTCCCCGATATGTAAATTGTAATCCGGAATTCCGAACACGAAGTTCGCAAATTAACGTTGAAATTCCGATTTTTGCGATTTTGCGCTACGCATTTGAACGAACTCGTCCTAGAGTTTAAATCGGATCGGCTCCAAATTCAGAGGGTGTGTAGGAGACAAGTTGACGATTAAAAGTTATTAAAAGAATTTGCGTAGCTCAAAGGGGGGCGTGGCCGCGAGGGCCCGATCATCGCCGCTTGCGGCTTTAATTATTGTTATTATTATCATCATCATCATCATCATCATCATCATCATCATTATTATTATTATTTCCAAAAGAAAATATAGATAGTGGCTTCAAATCACTCAGCTCCTCAACATTCTAGTACCCTAAAGCACATCTGTACTTTTATGCTTCTGATTTATGAATTCTTAAACATGCAATTGTACTTAAATGCTGAATAATAGCAGCAAAGTATATTGCCTCAATTTTCATATGCACATACTTCAGTGTTGGTAAAGAAAGTTCACATTCATGACAATAGATCTTCAAAGAGGGACTCTGACAACTGCATATTGGACATTTTGAGAAAGAGACAGCTTGAGTATCACTTCTTCAGATGAAACTCATCATTTTGGTTTATGCAAAGCATAAAGGATACACTGCATAAGCAGCAAATTGCCAGCCTCTGAACTGTCCTGCCACACCCACAATACCCCCAGTCAGGAGAACTGAAATGAGGAAACAGGAAGATTAAATTACTTAACTTAAACCAAACAATATAAATAAAATATGTTGACATGAGTTTCTTTTAATTTTTCAAAACGTATTATTAATGATACTGTGCATCTTGTATTTGTCTCAGTGTATTCTTACATACCTCTCAGTATATATCTGTGTGCATCTCACTCTGTTCACATTCTTGATACAGTTCATATTGTATTTACCTTGGTGCCATCCCATATAACCCATACTGCTATTTTCACGCACACGCGCGCGCACACACACACACACACACACACACACCTATACACTTAACTTTTTTTTTTGCATTTGCACCCTTTACAATGACAATAAAATTCAATCTAATATACTGATTGATTTCGTATTAAAACAGGAAGTTGATCATGTCGATTAAAGAGTAAATAAGTAGCACAAACTGGATCAGTAAACTGGTGGTGAAGGCATCAAAAAAAAAACAACACATAATTTCCGGTGAAAATATTTTATGTACGTTGATCAGACCTTCATTCTGATGATATAGTGCCTCTCTTCTATCTTCACAATAACAGTTTTATACTCACTGAGTCCTGAAGCCAGAGCCTGTTCATTGGCCCACATCGCCCACTCTATTTTCCCCATGGCAGAAAGTTGTTCAGTCTCCACTCAGCGACTCACCACCTCTGATTGTTTCTACAAGGAAGCAAATGTATTTACCGGAGGAGAGGTGTGCAGCTGGGCAGGATGGGAGGAGGGGCTTATTCTGTCGTCATTTCCGTGTAAGGCCACAATGGGAGAGGAGGGGCCAACCAATCAAACTCACCTGACAGGTACAATAAAGATAATCCAAGAGTTTCATTTGCAAGTCTTGTTAATTGTCTTTATAGTTGACTGGATGATTTTTCTTCCGGACCATTTCTATTGTGAATTTCCCCACTGTGGGACGAATAAAGGCTTATCTTATCTTTCTTATCTTATTGCTTGTTGTTATATACTGTAAGTTATATAGAAAGTTTCAAGTTTTAAAGTTAGGGACATTTTCATTTTCTTTTCCTTTCTTTGCGCCTTTCCCTGAGAAAAAAAAATACCCATAAGTAAACTTGAATCTGGAAAATGGCAAAAGACGATACAAGAAACAATTATATTGACTAAAATATATTTAATTTAATGTCAGAGAAAATTAAAACAATTAAAGTGAAGTGAAAGGGTACAAAAGAAGAAAGACAAAAGAAGACTGTTGCTATGAGTTGTAAAAACCTAGTCACATATGACTACTGCAAATTTTATTTCAGTTTTATTATTGCTCAGTGGAACTTTGCCCGTTCAGGGTCTCCAGGAATCACAGAGTTTTCTTCGGCAAACCATCAGATCCAAGCAGATGCTGAGTGGGATCCTCCACAACACAAGGGCCTGGTCCAGCCTTGAACGCAAAACAAGAAAGGTCACATTGCTGAGTTGTAACAAAGAACAGACTCATCCTCTGTAAGTGTGTCTGTGTAACCATCAAAAGATGCATCTAATTTAAAAGCTTGTTCTCATGGAATATGACTTAAATAAACAGTGCCATAATAATTCAAAGGTTAAATAATGGATTACTGTGACAGTAAAGCAGAGGAAGTACTGTCTATCACAATATGTGCCACAATTTGCAACTGATTTAGTGCAACACAATGTTACGGAAGAGCATGTTAAAAGGAAATGTGGAAATAAAATCTAAACTTGTCCCGCAATCTGAGAACTGATATATCACATCTTTCTACGGTATATTGTGCAGCGTCAAGATAGACAGACCAACACATAAAAAATAAAATCAAAAACAGAAAACAGTTATTATCAATTGTTGTTTATGGTAAACTGATAAAAGAACTGTGCTACAGAGTGATAACGTTTGTGTGTACCTTGGTACTAATGACGTAACTTATTCCTTTTGGTATGGGCTCTAGACCAATAGCCTGTATCAGGTCCTCAGAAAGAGCAGCACAGTTAACTGGAAGTCCTTTAATAAACCTGCAGATAAGGAAGAAACATAAAATAACTCATTTCCAAAGAGGCTAAAACACACACCTTAATAAACAACAGTGCTTATTTTTCAGCAAAAAAAATCTCCATTTATCATTGTTTATTTATCTATATTTTTTCATTATTATTCATTTGTATTCAGGCAATGTCTTGCAAAAGTCTACATACTAAAACTAAGGAAGTCAGGTAATTGTCAACTCACTGTCCGCCGTTGGTCTCTGGGGGGAAGAAATGTTGAACCACCTGGACAAATTCAGGAACATGCTGCTGTAGAGTGAAGATCACAGCGTTGGGCCCTGCATCAAATGTGTAGGCCACCTATTGGGAAACAAACAGACTGTGAAGGTCATATGAAGAAGCAGAGTTTTCCTGTTCCCTGATTTGAAAACCACCCCATAAGTTTCACATCTTCTTTACACCATCTCTGAAATTCAGCTGCATGAACAGCTGAATGAAATGTCTAACAGAAGAGAAAATGACAAACACTTAAAAGGTAACTAAACAGCTGACAGAACACTGATCTTAACACAACACCAAGAGGATAGATCTATCTATAGATAGATAGATAAATAGATATATACATATTTTTCTGCTCTATCTGGGAAACGGAAGTGTAAAGTTCTCACCCTTGTCTCCTCGTAGTGTCTGTTATACCGATGCACCAAACTGATAACCTGTTGAGACACACTGTTGAGGTAGAAGATGGGAGGGTAAGTGTCAAGGCAGGTGGCATGAAACTGGTTACTGTCCTTCATGGTTAGTTCAGCAAAAGCAGCAAAGTCCTTTCTTCGTACTGCTTCAGTCATCTCTACCATCCGGCCTGGGACAACAGACTCAGCCCGACGCTACAGACACAGACACAGAAAAAATATAGATAACAACCCTCTTATAAGTAACAATAAGTTAGATTTAAATGCAGTGTAAATGAACATAATGTCCACTTTTATTAGTACTGATAGTAATTCAATAGTTCACAGTTGGTACATTGAATAATGCAAGTTTGAACAAAGTACCTTTAAAAGACAGCTTGTTTGTACACTGGTTTGCATCCCAGAGGTGCTGCCCACTGGCTTCCTCTCAGCACTGGCCTGTGGAAAAGTGCATTATTCAATTAAAGTAAGCATTTTATATCACTCGTCATGACACTTTCTCTGCATGTTACATAGGAACTTTATAAAAATAGGAAATTAACTGCACAACTTTTCAAAAGAGCACAAATGTGCTGTGACTTAGAGACTCAACATCACTCTTTCATTCTTTCCCACTGCACCACTGTCAGTCTCTCAAAGACACAAACTGGCCTACCACTAGCACCAGGATCCTGAGCCCAGGCCAGTGAGTTTCTGGCTCCACCTGCTGGGCCACACTGTCCTTGCCATCATCTTTCTGTCCCATGATCCACTGGACAAACCCTCCATACATACTCCTGCATGCGCTGCCTGAACCCTGTCGAGCAATGCCAGACAACTCCCCTTCGACACCAAACACCCGGGCCAGAGTGTAAACTGGAACACAGGGGTGAAAGAGGGAGTAAAAGAAGAGGAGACTGGGTAAAATGAAAATTATGAGACAGACGTGGCACATTGAAGACAACACAGGAAACATTATATAGGTCGAACTTGTCTTATTCTATGCTGAAAAGCAGCTGATGAACTTTCAATAAAATTAGTACTCTTGTGTCATTACTGTAATTTCAGTTATGCATGGAAATTGACCCAACACACAAACACACTCTCACCTAAACAAGCAAATCCAGCAGCTGAGGAGGCCAAGCCAGCAGCAGTGGGGAAGTTGTTCACAGAGCAGATGTGGACTTTGTGAGACAAACCAGTTGAATCCAAACTGGGGTCCCCATCGTTACGTCTCTTTCTTGCTAATCGTCGAACTAAACAGAGACCACAGAAAAAATGAGATACTGGTCTTCACTCTTTTACTGTGACCTTATGAAACAGAAAAAAAAACCCACAAAACAGAACAGGCAGGACTCACTCTCTCTCAGACAGGACTGTAGCCTTTGTTGGGTTATGTCCTCTTCTTTGCCATTGAGCCATATTCGATCTTCCTGAAATGATCTGCTGCTTGCAACTGTTGTGGTTGTTTTCAGCTTAACAGAAGAAGAAAGACAAGGCAGGCATATATCAAGTGCAGCAAATGTATCATTAATGCAATGCTAGATTTGAAAACTCTAACCTCTAGTTATCTGCTCAAAATATATCACATAACTTATATTTCCCATCATCAAGGTGCATCTAAAACCATTCATGTATTTATACTATCTTGCAATGTTTTCATTACATTTTTCAAAGAAACAAGATTCATAGTTTGATGAAAATACTGAAATACCTGGTCTTGATGCAATGTGACGCTCAAAGATGAGTTAATGGGCAGAATTAAGTCTTCATCTCTCTTTCCCCCTGAAAGTTTCATATACAATGCATAACTGAGATATCATCACATTACTATAAACCAGCATATGCATTAAATCCACCCATTAGTATCAGCATTCAGAGAGACAAAAGGCATCATAGAAGAAACACATGTACTGACGATTAGACTGGATTTAGCTTTCTTTAGCTTTCGAGCTACAAACATAAACATACTTACAATATTTGATAACAGCTATATTCACAGGAGCGGTGCATGTAACTATGTTCGGCTTCTCCATACTGTACTCCTGGCGTTGCTGTGTATGGAACTATATTTGTGTTGATGAAACTGTACCTGAAAGATCTGAAATCAACTGTACGAGGCTGCTCTCGTGTTTAGCTGTCACAGGTTTGCTAACAAAAGTCAACCTTACTATAGCTTTACTCCAGATCTCTCTCAATTGGCTGGTGTGGAGCATGTGACTCACATCGCCACCAATCAGAGCTGAGACACCTTGATGAAGCAGTCTGAATAGCCAATGAGAGACCATCTGACCACGGTCGTGCGAAAATGGGGCAAGAGCAGGGACCGTCCCACAATGTGCAGCCCTCGGTCCCACAGCAGGTCTCTATCATAGACTGGTCTGTCTCATAGACTGATCTCTGTGACGTTTATAATTAATTAGAACATCCATCAATACATTCAACAACCTAGAGGGACTAATGCTGATTATGATATTAAAAATAATGTAACTGTTTATTGAAAGCTGCAGTCAGATCAGTACAAGTAAAAACTTAAATTCAATGATGCACAGAGCTGGAAGCAAGTACTCGTACTGTAAGGTTATTTATTATAATGATAATAACTGTGGGACGATTTTATACTACTAATGACTTCAACTGCACTGTAGATCAAAATTTAATTTTTGCTCCACTTCATTCATTTTGCAGCTATATTTCTATACTTAACACATCTGATGACCTTGCACTATGCAACTATGCATACATTAAACTACCAAGCAGTATAGTCTGTAAAGCAGTTCAACTTTGCTTGGCCAGTTACAACACTTAAATGCTGCTTATAGGTACTTATATATCACTTCAAAGTTTTTAAATACAGGGTATTTTTTGTTGTCCTGGAGCATTTTTACACTGTGGTATTATTTGTTCTGATTGACTAAACTGCAGTGTTTGTAAAAATGAACATGAACTGTAAAGCCCTGCTGACTATGTTGAGTGTGGAAACAATGCTTGCTTTTTAGCAGTTGAGCTTTTGGACTAGACAGAGCACTTCTTACAAATGAAAAATAAAATCACCTTTCTCTTTCATGCTTTTTATTTAAAAAGTAGTTGGATATATTTCTTAAATGAAATCCAAAATATGAGATTACTGACCTAAATAAAATAAATCGTCAATCATCCATAAAGAAACAGGAAATCAGCTCCATATATGGTGGTGAGGAAACTGTGTAATGGAGATGCAAATTTTCCTGTTCTTGAGTTGAACATAGAGCACAGACCTACACCAAGGCCAATAGTCCAGTTTTCTCTCTCCATATGCAAATCTACAAGCACAACCACTAGCTAGATATATGTGGATATATTTCCAGATCTATTAGAATTTCCTATTCGGATATGAGTAACAGTATAATTAGCTGCATCATATGTGTGTATTTACATTTACATAGCCACAACTTGGAGAAAATTCAAATCCACTACGGAATTTAATGGGTTCTTACTTGGCCCATGCTACAACCTTCCACCAACTTTCATGAAAATCAGGCCAGTAATCTGGCTGAAAAATGACAAAACAAATTGAGAACATAACCTGCTTGGCTGTGGCAATAATTATGTGCCTTGACCCAATTAAAATGACACTAATTTGTCTCAATACCAAAAATGGAAACCTTAATGGAAATTTAAGGCTTTTTTTTATTTTTATGTAAACCTTTGAGATACACTTCAGCAAAAAGAAATTATCCAAGTGCAACATCCAAGGCTAACAGGATTCTGGCCCTGAATGGAGAACAATGTATTGTATTCATAGAACATCTAGATAAAAAGCATCAGCAACAGCATATTTTGCATTTTATCTAGTTTCTTTTTTCTGGTTTACAGAAGTCAACAATGGTGAAAAAAAGAAAGAAAAACAGAGTAACTACTGAGAGGCGTTAGAGGAGACAAACAGTGACATGAGCTGACAGAGGTACAACACAAGCAGTGCACATTTGTAGGAACTTGATCGCTACAGAACACAATTTGTATTCCACTCCCTACCACTTATGCCACAATGTCAACTCCACTTTGTTGTTTCTGCCTCTTGGTATGTAGTTTCCAGAGACACACAGAAGCTACTGTGGAATCCCAGGATTCAGCTAGTGAAAGATTCTATCAGAGTCCCAGTAAAGCATATCCTCTCCTGATTTCTTGGCTCATTCAAGGGCTCCGGTTTAAAGTTAGTAATCATCCTCATCATCTGAGTCCATCACCCTCCGCCTGTTGAACTGACAAATACAGAGAACAAATTATGTAAGACGGACAAGTGACTGATAATACATCAAACACACACAGGTGATGTCATAGTGGAACTTACTGTGACAGTTGTCTTCTTGTCCGTTTGCTGACTGACTTTTTCTAGAATCTCAATTAAACCAGACTCTGAAATCTGACAAAACAGAGAAATCCACTCATTGTACTGCTGGCATGTGAAAGAATATCAAGAACATTAAAACCTCAAGCAGTCAGAGGTAAATTTTTTAAAAGATTGTTCTTACCTTTCCTCCTAACTTTCCAAAACGAGCCATCTGAATGAGATAGTTTTCAACTGCATTGGCCTTCTCTGGCTTCACCAAAGCAAGATTGCTCACTGTAAAAAGACAATGTTTTTACCACACTGTGTTCACACAAGGGGGTGTTTATACATCACCACCTACCTAAGAGATTATCCTTAAATTTCTGAGATACATCCTGTATGGCACATTCATGAGAGGGAATAGAAATTTTACTGTGCCAATGCACATTTTAAAGGATATCCTTTGGTTGTAGAAGAACATTATTAAATTCCCAAGGGATCCCTTTCAACAGGCCAAAGAATGAATATGAGAGCACACTTACATCTGGCACGGGCAGACTGGTCAAGAACTTGCGCCAATATAGAGTTCCTCATGTCTGTTTCTCTGTCAATAAAAAGTATCTAATTTTACTACCTGCTACTGTTTGGATCAAGGACTGAGAACAGTAAAAACAAAATGGAATAATACATTTATTAAACTGTCGAGCCATGAGAAGACTGATGTAGTCCCACAGCTTCACTGACAGGTTTAGTAGTGCTTACTCATACTGTGACTCTGTAACAATAATCTTCTCATGATAGTTTGTATAGTTTATAAGTACATTTAAAGTCTATATATTTACTAGTATGCGTTTAAATGAATGATCACATCTTACCTTTGTTTGGCTTCCTCTCCCTGCTGATTATTTGAGGCATCCTGAAAAGAATATGTGAGACAGGGCCATTATATTTAAGTTGTATTACCGCATCCAACTAACTAGAAGATGTATGACCATATAAGAAAAAGGATTTTATACAAGTCAATATTCCCTTAAATTGGTAATAGCCTCACAAACTAGCTTATTAACTGTGAAAATACATTGCCAATGCCTCTCTTGATAAAAGTTAAGTTTGATGAAACCTGAGTTTTGTTAAGCAAAGATTAAATCACATGTTTTAAATTCAAACGTAATGTTCAACTAAAGATCTGTCAAAATTTGATGAAAGAGCAAAATCCAATATCAAGGCATTGGGTGAAGGAGCTGATGTGAGACACTTATAAGGAAGACCAGGCCTGACAGGTTCAAGACTTGAGCACAGTTGGAGTCGTGTGACATCTATAGACGTTCTAGATGTTCTCATGTTCATCAGCTATATATTAATGTCTATATACAGTTGATGCATATGCTATATTTCATCATCTAAAATGCAACTCTGTGTACTGCAATGTCTTGTGATCCATCGATCTATCTATCTATTGATCTATACACACACTGATACGGATTTATTTGTGATGAACTGTTAATACTGGCCGAGCATATCCATGGATCAGGCTCTGCTGAGTTTTGTGTGTATTGTGTAAGATTTAGGTCCAGTAACATATCAACATACTGTGTGGGCAACGAGCTGAGGCCTTGATTTAAAACTGCTTCAGGAAAGCCAGATCTTCACATTTTACTCCTAAATGAGGCAATTTTGCTGTCATATAACAAACGAGTTACCTTTTCTGTTTGCTAATTTCTGTTCTAGTGAATTTGGCCACAGTCACTTGAAATAGGTACATTGTTAATAACTCGTTCAGAATTAATAACTCGTTCAGCATTATCAGAGGGGCGTGCATTGTATCGACTACTAGAGTCGACACAAAGCTAGCAGGGCCAATGAGATGCTGCTGCTAATTACTGTGATTTGTCTCGCTAAGTATTACGTTAACTACACTTCATTTACATTGAGCACGTCTCTCTCAGCTGAGCCCCGCGTTCCCCCCTGAGTGACAGCTAGTTGAGTTTTGGTGACTGGTTTAGCTTCACTAGCTAGCAGCAAACTGAACTCAGCATCTCCATATAAGGCGGCGCAGACACGTTTCCCAGCTCATGCTTTGTTCTCACCCCGTGTTTTGCCTGTAGTTCCGCCATTCTTTGCCGCCTAATTGCCTCCAGTTCGTCGTCGGCCATGATTTACGAGAGTATTATAGACCAAGAAGACTGAAAAGAGACGAGGTAACGTATTATAAAGCACCCTTAACTCCCATCAGAAGCAAGGCCCTACCAGCTCAGGGGAGTGTAATCAACATCGAAAAAAACCCCGATCCGACACTCAGGCTAAAGCAATCGAGCACAGAGCAAAGCTCACACGAGAAAGGGAAGTTTCTTGTTGCGCAGATGTATGAGTTTCTCGGAAAAACATAAATCAATATTCGTTTATTAAAAATATATAATTTTTCATATTATAGGTCGATTTAATATTTTGACCAATATTTACTTCAAATAGCTCAGGATTTTAAAGGTACTCCACTTTTTATAGAAGAGCACATGTTTATTTAATGGCATTTATACAAAATACGAATTTATTAATTTATAGAGAGAGTGATGCATGCATACATGTTTACAAAAGAAAGCACACTTGACAACTTGGGTTTCTGTTTAATGTTTGATTGCAAAAAGGCTACATTGGTTATAACACAATTACTCAAATGGAAGAATCTTGCATATGGAGCATTGTGTCTTGCCCTTAGGCCTGACAGTCCAGCTGATGCTGAGGTTATGGTTTTGCATGTGCCTCAGGAGGTTCATCACACTTAATCTCTAACTCCCTCTGTAGGTGCTATAAGAGAAACGACTCAGCAGCAGAGGGATGTGGTACTTTTGGCCTGGGGCATTTATAATGAAGGTAATCTGCAACAAACAACATACATGAAAAAAAATCAACAATTACAAATAGCCCACTGAGTGTGGGCAACATCATGACAGATATAACGTGATAACATCACCAGCAGGTAAAGCAGCAATAAGCTTGAGAATGGCATCTGGGAATGTAAATACATAGCATCTCCTCACCTCAACATACGGGTAGAAGCAGGTCTCTCCCATACTCTGCCAGTACTGAGCAGTCTCAAAACGAATTTTATACACACCAGATGTAAACATTTGTTTTGTGATTAGTCCTGGGCAACGTCCATCATCATTAGTGGTCCTATTGAGACAAAATATAGTTGAAGACCTGTAAGCTCTCATCATACTTTGTGACTATGTCACCTTTGTGTGTGGTATTTTGCATATGGCTGATGTTCTCAGGTTTACCCAGTGGTTATTAAACTCCAGGCATTAGTGGAGGGGTCTTGTCGATGGAGACTGAGGGTCATGTTCGAGCCAGGGACACCCATTGCGGTGTTCAGCACATGGGTGGTCAGAGGACTTGATGAGCCTGCCATTGTGATCTGTGCTGTGATCTACAAAACAAGGAAGTAGGACTATATATTACTGTGCTTTTGAAACAATCACATTAGACATCAGACAATGTTAAAATGTCCATACATACCTTAACTACTGGCAGGAGTGCATGTTCATACATTTCTAGTTTTCTTGATATCACATCAAGTTCATACAATTTCTAATTAACTGTGGTACTTGTGTCAGGGCCAGTGTGCTTTCACCTTCCTCCACCATTAATTAAAAAGTTGATTAGTTAGAGATAACCCTCAAATATAGACCAAAGAAAAATTATATATGAAAGCAATGGATGTATATGGGTGCAAAGTAAAAATCCTTCTTCAGAACATCATATATAATAAAGCTGAGATAAAAAGATTTCTTTTTTATGCAGATTTGTAGTTTTGTCATCTACTGAAATTTGAAACTTTGAAAAATACTCTCAAGTTTAATGTGCAAGTTCAAATGTATTATGTATAAATCCTTATACAATTACTGGGCATGTAATTACCTCTCATAGCTCGTACAAGTACAAGATAGTAGTCAATACATATAATTCACTTTTTATTTGCAGAGTTTAACAAAAAAGATTTCATGTAGTTGCTCTAAAATAAATTATACCGTACTACACAGCATATTAAATATTTTAGGCTGTATAGCTTTACATTTAGCCTGTTTAATGAAAATCTCTGGTGTCATTACATATTTACTATAAGTTTTGTTCTTACCTTATTTTCAGGCAAAATATGACCCTTCAATTGCTGCAACCTGTATGCACTCATGTGCACCGGTAAATAAAATCCAAACGGGGTCAGCAGTTTTAAACAAAAATCTAATTTCAGATTAATTCAACGGCACCAGACTTTGTCACGTTGTCATCATGTTGTTCTGCACACTGTCCTATTCAGTATGGCATTCAGTACACGTGTGCTTATCATTTAGTCAATAGAAGACTGGTTATGCAAGAGCTCCTCTTGTCACACTTTGAACATAGTGCAGGCAGAGGAGCACAATTCATGGAGTTAAAAAAAAAAGGTCTTTTTTATTTTCTGACATTGGTATGTTGGACTGCTGGGTTAATGAACACACAACCCACAACTTCCTGCTTGAATTCCACAAGTGCATCCACTGACACACTCGTGCTGTGATACTTCCTCCCACCAAACACTCTTTTTGTTAAAATACAAAAAGTGTGTTCAGTGTAATATCTGAGTGATCTTTTGAAGCTAAATGTTAACAAGAAGTATACAAATTAAACATGATGACAGTTAAATCAGAGTGGATGTCTTCTTTCAAAGCACTGCTGTGTTTTCCTGTGTTATAAAGCACAGGCCAGCTTTTGATCCCAACTAGCCTAATGTGCCCTGCTTATCATATCATGAGGAAAAATGATAAAAATCTTTGAGCATGACAGACAAAATCTTCTGTTTCTGATCAGTCTCTCATGGTCAGATTGTTTTTTTCCCTGTTGATTAATCAGTCACGTTGATATTGAGAGTAAAATTAGGCCATGGTGCATTACTTCATGGTAAAATGAGAATGTAGTAGTGTTTATTTGATATTATACTTGCATGTATGTTTTTTTAAAGGCTGTCAAATAAATCGATAGCATGGACTACAGGTCTGTGGCAAACATTCTAAAGACATTTAACATTCAACAGAAGGTCCATGTAATAAGCTTTTCCCTGAGCTTTCTACTGAATTCCATGGATCAAGTCGGAAAATGAAACTTGCTCAGGTTAGGACAGTTTGTCATCAATCAATAAACTGGTCTCAACAATGAACATTAATTAATGCAAATGTTCTGAGTCATGAAGAGGCCATGTGGTGTTGACATGATTGGAACAGATTGGAAAGATTTTTCTAAAATATTTTCTTCATCTTTAAATAAATGTCTGCAGAAGATGCAAGTCTTGATCTGGTTTTGACCCAGGAATGCCACCCTGGGAGAAAACTGCTACATTCTGAGTCTGTTCTGTGTTTGTGGTTTCCTCCTTAACCAGGCACACAGTATGGACAGAACTGTGCACAGTGTTGCCTGGGGTCAGACTGACCTTTGGTCAAAGCATCCATGGACAGAGCAAAAGAGATGTTGTGTGTTCAACAACAATGTGAGCACATGATCTATTTCCCCTAAATGTTCATTTTTCTGGTTTTCTGGTTATTATCTTGGTTCCGAAGAAAAACACATTCCCATTTACTGTATTTATACTCAATATGAAAATACTTTTACTACTGTCACAATGAGTATTTCCACTTGGCTTATCTTAAGAATGCAAACAAATACATGTAACACCATAGGAATTATAATAACATCATTGTTTTCTTTAAAAAACATATGAGAAGTCTTAAAGAAAGATTAAAATCAGACAGTTCAACAATTACAGTAAAGTTTACAATAATACACAATATTACACACTGTCCTGGGCCTTTGCATGTCTTACAGTGCCAAATACATGGTAGAAGAGAGTTGTAACATTCCTCTAATACATTTACAGTAGAGAGAACACAGTGTGACATAATAAGGTCATTTGTATAACATTTCTTTCAACGAATCACTCTCTTTCTTACAAGCAGAAAATAACCAGTTTCGCTCCGGAACGACTGTAACTATTCAGTCTCTCAGAGATTACTGTGATTTGCTTTGAATGGCTAAATTCTTATATCTTAGAAGTATACAATGAAGAGAAAAAATAAGTTGAGCATCAACAAAAAAATAAACTTCTTGTAGGATCAAATTTCAGAGTGTACAGATTTGTTTTGCTTTGAAAATACTGTGAGTGGGGATTTACATTTTACAGTCAATGCACACAATATTCCAGTTATGGCCTCAATCTGAGTATGATAATATTCAAGTAAGCTGTTGACATGGTTTATAATCGCCCATGCTAATATTCCTTCTTCTATATTGTTCTTACATTATTGAATTAAAAGTCCTTCATAAATCGAAATGCAAATTTTTCTTTAATGTTTTATCTCTTTGCTGATTCTTTCTTGAAGAAGCAGCAGCAACATTGGAGCATCTCCAGCAACACATAGATTATTACTGTATTTACAGTCTGATAGTGACATATGCTGCCTGTCAGTGGAAGGCTTTTAATTTGAAAAAGATAAACTGGCAAGCTGCTTACATAATGTTTTAATCAGAGAGCTCCATTGTCTCATTTGGATTAATGCAGCAATGTTTGGATTAATACTGGAATATTGGTGTTCATGCAAACCCACTGCTTAGGCAAGATTATGAAAAGTTTAATTTACCACTGTGCTTCCAGGTGTCTTTTATAATTGCTCTCTGGATAAGATCCCTCTCACACCCTCAGTCCAGTCTTCTCAATTAGATGTGCATGTACTTGGTGTGTCTACGTCACCTGTGTCATATTTCTGATCTGATGAGTATGGTCACAGAAATTGAGCTGCTGCGATACAGTTAAATGTATTGTGTTAGCTGATATGTACACTGTGTTTTAGGGAAATTGAGCCTCTGATATGAGTGTTGGCTTGGTGTTTGTCATTCTCTTCCTCCATGTTTGGCACTTCGTCCACGTCGTCTATGTCTTCTCATTTTCCTCCCTCATATTTCCTCCTCAGGGTCAGAGCTGTGATTGCTCATCTGTGACAGACAGACAGACAGAGACAGGACAGTGAGAGACAAAACAAAGAGACATTTCATTAAACCACAAGCTCAGAATGACTAAGTGAAATTTAATCATGCAAGTAAAAATTGATTTCACAGTAGTGGAGTCTCGGCAGTAGTTTCTTGTCCACCCGTCTCACAGACAAAACAGGAACATCTGGTTATCTTATCTGTGTAATTTTAAAGTCAAACTTTTTTTTTAAATAATATAATTGTAAATAAAAATTAAATTTGCTATAGTTTACTTACTTGTTTTAACTTTACACAAATGGCAATATTTATGTCTAAAAAATCAGGCCCTGACAGAGACAAAACCTTTGCTTGAGACAACAAAAACTGCAGCATCATTTTGTCATAACTCTCAGTAATACTCCAGAAATTGCAGAAAAGCAGGACGGATAACCCTTGCTGATGCATTTTAGTCACTCCTTAACAAATGCACACAGACTTTAGGTGCACTTACCGTGTGGTGGTCGTCCTCGGGCTCCCTCAGGCCCGGACTCTCCCTGTGGATTCGATGGCGGGAGCTGGGTGGAGAGAGGGAGGAGAGGGAGTGCTCGGGGCTGCTGGCAGACAGAGCGTACAGAGAGCCAGCTGGACTGTCCTCTCTCAGGGGAGACCCTACAACACAGGAGCGAATCACACATGGAGTTTAGTGAAAACTGTTTGGTGTGGAGTGAAAGTCCTGTTTCATTTAGGGAGGAGTGTGAAGAAAATGTTTAATGTGGGTCAAAGACATAAAAAAACAGTCTGTGAATATTCCACTGACTTTGCATTAGATGACAGGCAGAAAACAAGAGTGGGAGTGACAGATAAAGGACAGATGAGGAGATAGTGAGAGGAAGACGAGAGACAGCAGAGCAGGATAGGTGAGGGACAGGGGAATCAAGTGGAACTGGAGATAAATTAACATGAAGATGAGAGCTATCAATCACCCAAGGTCATTTAAAGTGGAGAGAGCACACACTGTCCTGAAAATGTGCACCTACACAGCTAAACTGCAGTAGCCACAGGACACAGTCTCCTTTTAGCACACTGCCTATTTGTATATTCAGCCTCATGTTTTGATAATGACTTCTAGGTTCAAGGTCAAAGCACCGTTTTTGTTGTTTCATAAGAACAGTTTAGTGCAGCAGCAACTGAGGATATAGTGCTCAAAGGATGGTGAACTGCAGCGAGTGAGTGGTGTAAACTGTTATAACTGTACAACGATCAGTTGTTCAGTTTAAGATTGCAGTAAAACCAGTTTCTTCTTGTTCATTGTCTGGGCCAGGGATGGACTGGGACAAAAAAACGTCCCAGGACTTTTTTAATACAGACCAACCCTGTAAAATCACCACTGCTGGAATTTGGGAGTTGAGGAGGAGGATTTTGGCTGACGAGAATGAAATTGAGCTGATGATGCATCTCTCTTGCTCTTATTTTTGTATAATGAGCAGCTCACATGACCCACAGAGTGACCGACCCACTGGAAGTTCTGTCTCCACGTCCAGTCTGACTGGGGCCTGCTTCTCTTGCACAGTGACTGTATTATGTTCAAATGTCCACATGAGGGCAGCAGCAGCTCTTCCTACCATGATGACGCTGTTATTCTCGCTCCCTCATATTTGCCTGTTTTCTGAAGCTTCATCAGTCAGTTACTTCCACCACACTGTTTGTTCAGCATGTTCCATAATTTGCTCACAACCATAAATCAAGACACCCACACTCCATTTGATATCGGCCCTGATTCAACTTTTTGAAAACATCCTGACTGGAGGGAAATAATTGATTTGTCAAGTAAAATAGGAGTGGCTCTGGTGGTGCAGTGTATTCCCATCCCCCAGTTTCCCTGCGGCACAGATCCTGAATCATTTTGATTGGGGTTGTGACTGCTGGAGCTAATCAAGCAGAAATCTGAAAGTGGCATATTGCCGGAGTCCACCTTAAAATGTTCTTGATGTGCCGATAGATTATCTATCATTCAATCTCACACCTACCTGCCTCCACTGTCTTTGTGAATGAGTGTCTCACCTTTGTGGTCATTCCTCTGTGTGTCCATCCTGTCAAGACTGTCAAGCAGCCCATCGATCTGTGTCTTTATCAGAGTCAGCTCCTTTTTAATCACCTGCAAGTCCTCCATGCCCACTGCAGTGAGAGAGAGAGAGAGACACAGAGAGAGAGAGAACGTAAGGGACATTAGGAAATTACACAACCTGAACATTTCTTGAGGGAGAGCTTTAAAGGAGTCGTTAGACATATTGGGAATTTTTTTCTTCCAGAGAGAAAGATCAGATGACCGAGATTGGTGTGCCTAGCCAGGAAACAAACAAACCCCCTATAAAGCTTGAACTTGTGATTTTCACATTTCAGTTTTTGTATAGATTAAACAATGGGAAAAAGGTCAGGCTAGCTGTTTCCCTCTGCTCGCAGTCATTATGCTAAGCTAAGCTAACTGGCTGTTGGCAACTAAAAACTTTCCTGTATTTTATATTGCAAATTTACATTTTATTATTAAGTGCATTGTTGACTTGTTGACTGATCTTATGAACTACTTGGGCAACATTTTTCTCTTCTCATTTGCCACTCAGATTTGGATGCCATGCAGCTGTGAGTTTGAATAGAGTCCATTTTCCCACTGCATCATTTGTCTCATCAGAGCAGGAGCATCAGAGAAAAAGAGGTTAAAGCTGTTGACTGTTCAACTTCAGGACCTAAAAGCGTGCGCTGTCACCTCAGCTAAACTACAAAGAGGAGATTTTGTCTGTGACTATTTTATACTAAAAGGATGAGGGTCTTACAGCGAGGCAAATGGCATACATCTGCAGCATCTAATGCAACCTTTTTTTGTGACATAGTCTTTTATTACTCACACTTGGCTGTGGATGAACTAGTGGAGTGGGCTCTGGAGCTTTTGGAGTGAGTTCTGTCTCGACTGCGTCTGTGCCCGGTGGAGTAGGAGGAGGAACGGGATCGCTTGGCCACGCTGGGTCCCAGGGGAGGCAGAGGCGACAGGGACGCTGGCACACGCTGGTAGTCATACACCCTGGAAATTCAGTACATAGTCTTAAAACAACTTGTCTATAAATATCTTCATGCAGCTATAGTTTGTTGAATTTGTGGTAAGGTGCTCTGTGGTTTTATGCTGTCCATTACACCTCAATGTGTTTTTGTGTACCACCAAAAATGCATCTGTAGCACAGAGTAACTTCATCAACACCTGACCAGCGAAGAAAGCTGGAACTGAATATGAAGAAAAAGATGTTTACATTTCTTAGATTAAAAAATAAAATTAAAGCATTGTTTTGCTGTATTGAAACTCTGATATTGTATTGAAAATATCACTGAAACATTTCAGACTCATCCTCTCTCAAACAAGGGGGTGACACCAGCTGGAAATAGAGATTTTGAAGGAAAGGCGTGACACTGAAGAAAAAGCATCTTTTCAAGCATCTCATAGATAAATATGGATATTTATATTCAGTGTTCCTTTGTCTTTTGCTTTCAATCTGTGTTTCTCTCCTTCGCCCGCAGTGGCGTTGCCTCCTCCCCGTGGACAGCTCCATGTCTCTATCTGTCACTGAATGTAATTGGTTCTGTCAGGGCCAATCAATAGCTCCCCGCCAGGCTAGTAGTGCTGGTGACAGGGGGTGTATCACAGCCAAACTCTGTAGTGCTTGCAGAAACGACACAGCGTGTTTGTGTGCGTGTTGGTTTCAGTAGAAATAGAGGTGATGTTGTGATTGCGGCAGAGAGTGATTTAACCTCAAATTTGACCTCAATGGCCACTGATTCAATGACCAGGAGAGACAAAGCTACGGGATCAAAACCAACCAATCGCCAACAAGCAAGCGGCAGCTGTAAATGCAGCACCAGGTTGCAATTGAACCCCCCCCCCCCAGCCAAAACACATTGCTAACTTATTTCAAGACTTTTTAGGAACCTGTTCATAGCACAGAGAATGAAATATAATGTCTTATTCACTGTCACACCTGTCAAAGAATGATGGAAACCAGTAGGGACAATTAGGCATTGATTACAAATGGTAGAAAATTGATATCTGTATGAATCAATTTAAGAATACTGCTATATAAAACATAAATAAGACATGATATAATAATTTAATCCTTTTTGACATACTCAATTGAAAAGCACAAAGACAATATATTTAATGTTTGATCACATCAGCTTGATTATTTTTTCTAAATACATGTTTATTCTGAATTTGATGGCAGCAACACGTTTCAAACAAGTTGGGACAGGAGCAACAAAAGACTGTGAAAGTTGTGGACTGATCCAAACAGGTGTTTTTTTGGATAAACAGGTTCATTGGTAACAGGTGATAGGATCATGATTGGATATGAAAGAGGTGTTACTGTCTATAGCAGAGAGGACAAATGATTCAAATAAAATATAATCAAATTCAGCACTTTTTAACATCTTTCTTGACCATTTTTGAGGGAAATGAGTGGAGTCTTTTTAAGATCTACACACTGATCAAGAACCTGCCCAGCTGTTGTGTGGTTGGTCAGGATGACTTCTTTAAGCCCCAAGATCAGATTTAAGTTGGTGGTGGCTTTAAGTTATGATGGCTCTATGCAGTGCAATGTTATCACTGCCCTGGATATGGACGCTGTGATGAGTACAATATATGTGTGGTTGGAGGACCCAGTGAAATTTGAGAAGTCTCATGGCATTGACAATACCCTGGATACTAAGATCGTCCAAAATCTGACCATAATGAGGAGGAGGAGCCTCACATCCTTACTGTGGAAGGATTTCTGCTTTAAACCTACAGACCTTTGATCGACATGCTGAACCAACGATATGAAGAATGCAAAAAGAGGAAATGCTCTAGGAACAACACAGTGCCAGGCTCCCCAGATCTGTTCAAAGGCCATATCTGGCCCACATATCTGAAACACAAGAACATCCCTCTGTGGTAATGGCAATCCACCTCGACTGGATCTGGTCGCAATCTGGATACACCTGGATCGGGGACAGTCTAAGCACAGCCTAAATGGTTTCTGTAAAGCCAAGAGCTATGAAAAGCTGTTGGACTGTATATCACAAGCCAACAACCGGGAAGCAAGCTGTCAGCTGCAAGGACTTGGAGTCGGACAGTGATGTAGATTTACTGATTGAGCTGTTAGCCAGTCAGTCAGATGCAGCCTGGCTTCCTGAAAAAATGCTTTCTCTTTTGTTTTCCATTCTCTTATATTCTGTCAAGCCTCTCTACCTGTTAAAGAGATTTCTGCTCAGAGTGTGTTTTTAGCACAGTCCCCACACACAGGCACACACACACATCACAATGTCACGTAAGGATGAAGTGTATTAGGCCACCATAACTGTGAGATTAGAGGCTTTGAGCATTGTCTGTGAGTGGAGACACAGAGACCAAAGACTTATGGGAGTTTAAAGTCCTTCAGAGCAGTTTGCAGGGGCATATAGACAATATGTTGTTACACCGGCTTTGAAGTGTCATCTCTGAGAATGGAGGCTCAGACAATGAATGACTGTAGACGAGTGAGGATTACAGAAAAGTGTATGAGTGTGTGTGAGAAGGAGTGTTTGTCTCTATGGATTAGACCCCACACGGAAAGCAGCTTTGTCAGCTCGTGCTCTTATCTGTGTGATAAAAGACACTTTTCTTTCGTGTTCGCACAAGAGGACAGTGGACAAAAACAGTCATCTCTCTCTTTCCCACATATTGATGTGCCCAAATAACAAACACAGAAACACACACACACTCCCCCACACACTCACACCCAGAGGCAAACACAAGTGTGTACACATTTAAATATTCACACATATGCTTCCGTTGCCACACACACACACACACACACACACACAGAGCTGTCAGTAGCACTAGCCAACAGCATGGGGAATAATTATGCACTGTGTTAAAAACAAATTGAAAATCAGTCATGAGTATTCCCCCCTGAGCAAAGACAGAAAAATGCAGAGCAAGGAAAACCAAAAAAAAAAAAAACACAGAGAAAAGATGACAGTTAATACTCAGAGCAACAGAGCATCGACATGTGCAAGAAAGAATGGAATGAGGTGTGTGTTATGTGTTTGTTTGTGTGTGTGTGTGTGTGTGTGTGTGTGTGTGTGTGTGTGTGTGTGTGTGTGTGTGTGTGTGTGCGTGTGCAGTGTGACCACCCTCTTTTATTCAGATGTGCTGAGCGGAGTGTTTATGGGTGAGGCCTGGGGGATGTAGGTAGGTCCCTGCGCAATTTCAGTAGAGGACCAATAACAGAGTCACTCTGGGTGGATCTCTGTCTAACAAACTGCTTCATCTACCTCTCTTCTTTAACTGCAAACTGCACATGTGTTTTCTGCAGTAACATGGAAACATGGGAAGACCTGTAACCATTTTCACAACAGAAACAGTGATGTTTGGCAGTCATTATTTTTAATTTTAGTCTTAGTAATCCGCTCTAGTCAGCTAGAGTCTTAGTTAAAATGTAATCAGTCAAAAGTAAAGAGTTTTTGCTGCCCCCCCCGCCCCCCCCCCCAGCATTTCAGTCCACTAGGAACTTGTTTCTTTTGCTTTAAATTTATTTAAAAGTGTTGACACCAGGAAATAACAATGCTTTCCATTGCTTTTAGGAAGAGACTGAGAGAGACAGATTTTGTTCATTTTCTGTAGTTTGTTTTGACAGAATGTGCAACAGTTTTCCATCACTGATAATGTGTAATGTACAGGGTCTATAGAACATGATAATTTCCATCAAATACATCAAATTACACTACCATGGCCATTTAGGGATATACAGTGCTATAAACATATTGCCGATAAAATTCAAGGCAACTTCTTAAACTTTACATGGATTCAGCCAACATAACCACACATAACCAAGTCTGAGCAGGGGGGGGGGGGGGGGGGGTAAGTAATAATAGTAAGTAGTTAGAGACCACAATGTGAGGATGTGAGGATAGACAGGATGACTGACAGCTGTGCAGGAGAGTGTCAGGAGCAGAGACTACCCGGGACAGCGGGGATGAAAAATCCACTTCAGCCTCTTTTCCTTTAGCCTCCTGTGACACACAGACAAGCAATAAGGTGTGTGAGCTGCCATGCGTAGCTTTCTGACAGTACCTGTCATAGTAGTCCTCGTGGTAGCTGTCATAGTCCAGGTCGAACTCAGATCTGCAGGAGAGGTGGAGACAGAGATGGAGGAGGTGGTTAGTAAAGTATTTGTCAAAGCCGCACGATGCGCTTTTACCTGCACTACGGCATATGTCACTTAAACAATGAGCTTGGTTGGTGAGTCGGTGTGTAGATGTGAGTCTCTCCAGAGCTACACGGCACAATCACTTCATCTGGAAAGAATGCAGTGTTCATGATCTCCAGCCATCCAAAAAAAACGACATTGGATTTGTTCTGCTGCTGCATCCAAGGTGGAAAATCCATAGAATTTATTTGGTGCTCCAACTGTACCATCCACTGAACGCCTCCATGTGTGCTCGGTTGGAGGTGTGTGTGTGTGTGTGTGTGTGTGTGTGTGTGTGTGTGTGTGCATGTGTGATGGAGGCCGGGAATCAGAGACAGGTGAGTGATGTGACTTTAGTTAACTTATATGAGCTGGTAGCTGCTGTGCACCTGCAGAACCGACAAGAGGAAACGGAGGAGAGAAGACTGACACTAAGCCAGAGCGAGATCACATTCTGGTGTGTCAGACCTCAGCATTCCTGTCTAATCCCCACACAGAGTCGCTAATAATCCCTCCATGTTGCTCACCCTCCCCCTGTCTCTCTTTGTCTCTCGCGCTGACTCATTCCCTCCATCCATCTTTGTCATTCTTTCATTTATCTGTCATGCTTTCTTTTTCTTCAAACTGACCTCTCTTTCCATCTCAATCGCTCATGCTGTTCAGTTGGATTCAGTCCAGTTGAAGAGCTTTACTTACAAGATAGCCACATACAAGTAAGAACCTATGTTCAGACTAAATATTGGTGAAAAAAAAATAAAATGTCACTTCAACATATTTCAGGAAACGAATACGCCCACAGTCGTTGCCATCTGTTTATCTGTCATTTCAAGGAGGCGGTGATTCTCCTGGCTGCAGCTCATCTGAAAGAAGAGATGATTTTTGGTATGTCAGGACAAACAGCGGGGGACTAAACTCAGAATCACACACATGTACAAACATACACAGGTAACCATCACGGGGATTCGAGAAGCGAAAACCTCTCAACTTGTGTTCTTGCTCTTGCATGTGACTCTGGATCTGAAGTGTAGACTTATTCTGGAGTGGACCGTAATCACGCCAGCGTTACTCTTCTCTGCTTCATACCAGCTGGTTTCTCAGAGGCCAGGAGACAGGGAAGCACAAAATAATTCATAACAAGTGCTCACGTCTGAGCTGGACACTTGCCAGAAATGGGAAAGTGTGATTTCAATCCAATTTAAAGATTGCCTTCTGTTATCCTATTTGAAACAGAGGAGGTCTACATGTTGTTTTAGCTGGGACACAAAAGCAAGTAGGGCATTTCGACAGAATCCTCCTTTCACTTCCTGTACCGGTTAAGGACATGCTGAAAGGCAGAAGGACAGAGGACAAGAGAAACAATAACTCCTTAGCTGAGCTGAGCTTTCTCTTCTCCAAGTGAATTCAGCCAGAAGAGAGATAGAAATAACAGCTATTCACCAAAATCCCCACTGAGGGGGAACTAAGCTGCTGTTATCTCTCTGTTTGTTTCTTTCGCTCTGGCTTTACCTTCGTCACTGTAGTGTTCACAGGGCTCAGTGACAGACAGAGTATTTAGATCACTTGTTTTTCTACAGACCTTTTTTATTCTTTAGCCTTTATTATTATTATTATTTTGGTTGACTTGTCTACTTTAATCTTTGTATCTACTGTTGGTCATGCAGTTCAGTTTAAACTATAACTCAAAATGTATCAATTAATAATGATGAATACAGGCTTATATATTTCCTCTATTATATACTAATTAATGCTAAACTATACACTGTACATTATCTGAAACATTTTACTCTATTATAAAGAATTCATTGTCACTATATTGATATTTAAGCAGTATATGTCATTTATATTAATTAGAGTTCATTTAACCACTGACTGTTGGATAATGAATATTTGGTTATTCACTTTGTAATGATGATCAGGTCGTTAAAAATGTCACCATGGTACAGTAATGATATGACACAAATATGATTTAGTGACAATAAATCTGGGACAGGTAAGCACAGCCCATTTAGACTGTAATTACATCCAACGTGAGCAGCCAAGTGCCTGGGTCACTGTGTGTGTGCGTTTTTATCTGTGTGTGTGTGTATTTATTTTTGTGTGTGTGTGTGTGTGTGTGTGAGTGAGTGAGAAAGAAAGAGAGAGAGAGAGAGTGAGAAAGAGAGGCAGATGGACAGCAGGGTCACTAAAGGCTAATTAATTTCTTTTCATAATTTCTCAAGGGCCAAAGCAATCCATTAGACACAGTCGGCTATAAATCATCTCAGTCTCAGTGTGCCTGTGCCTGTGTGTGTGTGTGTGTGTGTGCATTGTGCAGACAAGTTGCTTTGTGTGAACAAAGTATCCAATAGATTTCCTCTAACACTTAACACCCACTGAAGGCAGAAAACCATCAGTTTCAGCAGCTGAATCTATAGAAGAGCCTCAAAGGGGTGTGTGTGTGTGTGTGTATGTGTGTGTGTGTGTGCGCGTGTGCGTGCGTGTGTGTGTAAGAGAGAGAGAGATGAATTATTAGAGATGTAGTTCAATTGGCTAAGAGGCTTGACAGATGCAATTTAAATCTCACTGACAATGAATCAAAGTGACATTTTATGTGAGATTCTTGTTTTCTTGATTGTTGTGACATACTGGGTGATAAATAATCACTGCTGTAGAATTTTCTCCTGTGCTTCTTTACAATCAATTCATAATGTTGTCAACAGTTCTTTGTTTAGCTCTCAGACCGGACATTTAAAATATAATGAAAATAATATGATGTATAAAAAATATGATACATAATGGTAGAATTTCAGAAAAGGACCATTTCTATAGGGATGGTGAAAATCTCATACTGATGTTGTCTAAACACAACTATCTTTAATCATAATCATGCATAATCTTTGGCACCTTTTTCATCTTTGAATATTTTTTTCTTTTGTGATAGCTGAAAAATAAATCTCTTTTATACACACATACGTTACGTGTGCACATATACACATGCACTCAGATATACTGTCCTGCAATCCGTGAAGCAATCTGGGCAATAAGCAGAAATTTCCCAGAATTAATGAAATAGAATAACAATTTGATGTCATTTGTCATGCAGGGTACAACGATTTGTAAAGGATGCAGATGGGAAAAGAAGGAATTAGTTCCAGTTACTTAATTTCAACACCTATTATGCGCCCTCTTTTCTTCAAAAATTGTGATGGTCATTGATTTACATTTGCATTTAGAATTAGGTGAAGGACAGACTGTTTCACGGCTGCCTTTAGAATACAGATTTATGACAGAACAGAATGCATGTTTAGTTAAAAATTATAGAAGAAGATACTGAACAGAGGGTTGATTTTTTAAATGTTTTGTTACAGATTATTATGAAACCCTTCTAAACCAGTTGTATTTTAATTAAAATCTGATTTGAAGATTTCTGACATAGACAACTTCTAATAGTAAATTCAAAAAGAAAATGGTCATAAAACAAAGCCTCGAAAACTGAACCCCTCATTTCTTCCTTGTTTACTTGTTCAGTTTGTCTCAATTCCTGGATGCCTATGAAATCATGATTGTGTTATGTTATTTGATCCCATAGACACTCAACAACTGAGCAAATATATCCTATGCACATAAAAAAGGTTTGCCTGAAGGCACTTATTAGTTTCTGACTCTCAAAAAGTGGGAAAAACAATTAAGTTCCAAAAAAATACTCTACTGATGAACAATCTCTTTGACCAAATAACACACATTCAGGCTTCTATGTTATCTCCTGTGGAGACCCGCCTCCCACTTTGAAAACCTCTGGTCTCAGCCAAACCAGGATTATTTCATTCATCTGACAACAAAACAACACAGGACAAAATGGTATCGTCTGCATACAGATGTATTTTTAGATTATGCACAAAAGAGACAGAATAAGTGATATAAATGACATCTTGACTAAACACCAGAAGCACGATATTATCTACCTCATACACTGATATAAAAGCTGACAGAGTAAGTAAAGTAAGAGTTAAAGTGTTTCTTACTGCAGCGTTCCAAGGGGTGTCATTGTGTAGGGAAGTCTCCCAGCATGCACTGTGGTAATTTATGAATGAAGTCTCATGTTAAGTGTGACTGTATTTTTAGTAGTGTTAAAATACACCTCATTGTGTTCAATAATTCATCTGCTGTTTTCCACACCTCATATGTGCTCACACACTTAGTCATACAAGCAAGTGCAGTCTACAAGTGAAGTTATGTCTATAACTGTTCACCTTCTCCTCAATGTGAATACAAAACTGAGTTTGTTTCTGTGCCTGTTGTTGCTATTAAATCTGCTGTTGAGATTCAAATCTGCCCTCAAAAGAGACTTTCTACCACATTATTGTCTAACTTAGATGTCCACTCTTGTCTTCTTCTGTTTTTCCAATATAAGTAAAGCGACTGCAGAAATAATGCACATGACAAAAAAAAAGTGTGAATCAACAGCAGACCTTGTAGATTGTCCCCCCTCCCCTGCTTTCACAGCCCTTAATTCTTGTCAGAATTATTTCACACATATTAACAACCTTGTTCAGTCATGCTTTCTCCTGTTAAGAAATAATTCTAGGATGAGACATATTCCCTCCTTTAGAGTGCCGAGAAATTAGTCCATGTTTTGTGTCTTCACACTTAGGTTACTGTAATTCTCCATATGCTTGCCTCAGCCAAGGAGCTGCGGCTCGCCTTCTGGTTCAAAACACTGCAGCTCATCTTCTAACAAAGAGAAAGCGCAGGGAGCACAAAATACTCAGTTGTTGGCCTCTCTCCATTATGCACAAGTGAAATTAAAATGAAATATAAAACTCTGGTAATTACCTATCAAACAGTAGCACGGGGTGAAGTACCTGAGTAAGTCGCAACTTAAAGGAGACCATGACCTTTTTTACCATGAAAAAAAAAAAAAAAGGAGACCATGACCACATGTAGACTGATGTATTTCTTCAGTTGCATCATGTCTATTCAAACTGGGGGGGGCATGCGTGAAAATGAAATGCAATTGTTATACACACTTAATTGCATTTGAGAAATGTAGGTGTATTTTGTTTTGCAATATAGCTGGCTAATAACAGAATTAGTAGCCTTTTCTCAATTCAGATGTTCAGCCTCCTGGCTCATGAATATTTGCTTATTGGAGTTGTGATAGCCCAGCAGCTTGTGTAATATTGGTAAAAGAAAACTGCGCGAATCTTATGACAGTGAGCTCATAGTTTTTCCACCGCTATCAAAGGTTATAGTCAGCAACACACTGGATCCCATTTGATATCTGCAGATCATTCTTTAAATGAGAGAAAGCCGAAGTCTTGCCCTCAGTCCTCAGAGGTTGATGGCGCAAGAGGTTGGTTATCTTTCATGAGATTTATAGTATTAATGAAGTAAATGCAGACAAAATGTTGCCACAGCAGTGTAGAAGCTAGTGCAAAAGTGAGTGAATAAGGGAGTGAGATTTTCAGTAAGCATAACAGCACACATATTTGACATGAGCATCTCTAAATAAGCTAAATATAGTATTTACATTAATACAAAGAGGGAGATTACTGAGCTACAAAAACAGATTTAGTGAAGTTAAAAAATAAACACATCAAAGTGTTTAAATATGTACAGAATGTCAAATTGCTGAAAATTGGGACATTCATTTATTTTTTCAGGGGAAGGACCTCCCATGCCCTCCACTCTAATTGTGTCCCCACAGACTTTTGGCTGGCGTGACACCTCTGTTTCCTGCCTTGTTTATGTTGTTCCAGCATAAAATCCATTTCAGCATATTTTTTTATCTGTTGCAACTCTGCTCAGAGCCAACAGTTCATCATTTGTTTTCAGATACTTATAGAGGAGCCTCAGAGCCCATCATAGATCCTGAGACATAAGTAAAATATAAGTATATATAACAATTAAAAAAATACTCAGATCAAGGTCTAGTGCTGCTGAACTCCCAGTGAATATGATCTTATGACGAAGGACTGTCAAGAGTGTGCAGAAAGCTTCCCTGACGTTTTTCAGGGAAACAAACAAACACAGAAAGATTAGACAACTAACTGGGCTTTTACAATGAAGATAGTTTGACCTTTTTTACATAGCACATGTCTTTCTTGTCATAAGTGTGGTGGCTCTGCAGTAGTTCTTATATGAGAAAAAACAAGGAGGATTTATGGTCAAGTCACAAATTGACTGAATTAGAAACTTTCCAAGTTCCTTCTAAGTTTCATTGCTCCTTTAAAGTTGCTGCAGTGACTCCAAGGGATCTTGTGTGATGGAAATGCAAAGGTCAGTAGAGTCTCAGTAGTATGTCAAAGTGGAGCACAATGAGACAGTGAGGCATGTATTGATTCTCTATTTTTAACACTGTTTAATATAGGTAAAATCTTATTTCATCCTACGGCTGAGAAAAACATTCAGTCCCTCCATGCCCTGCTCTCTCTCTCTCTTTCTCTCTCTCTGTCTGTCGATCTCTCCTTTCAAAACACATTGACAACTGGCCCATATGTGCATAAACCCTCCCTTCCATGCACACTCTGAATCAAAACATGATCCTATGCAGGAGGAAGGATTTCAAGTATTTCTCTGCAGAGAAGACAGCTGACCAAATTCCTGAACAGAATCACAAATGATTAGTATCATGAACACCTCTGCAAAAACTGATGCATTCAAGTTAACTCTGATAAGTTAGTCTACCTGTGTTCTTAACACAATACTGTCAACCTCAAAGACCCAACCCAACAAGGAGCCTAGCTAGTTGCTAGCTGTCGTCAAGTGAGCCGTCATTCACAAAAACCTGGTCAAGCAAGCCGTTGCATGGATTGTGATGCACGCTTATTTGTGTTGTTATGAAACCAGTGCTTGGAGCAGCCAGAACAAAAAAAGACTGTATATATGGCTCAGAACCAAAACCACAATGTGTTTTCATATATGTTACAAGTTTAACACACACCTGCTCTCCAATCAGAAGAGACAAGAAAGCCCTCTACTCCTCCCTGTTGGGGGCAAAAGAGGAAAGGTGATGTGTGGAGGAGGTCAGGGTGGTTTACTGGACCAGAAAAACATCAGACTTTAAACAGTGACTCTGCTCATTGCATCCTGCTTCAACGGTCAACTGTTCCCTAATCTTAACCACGTGGTTGTTATTATAAAGATGACAATGATGGTTCCCCAACTTTAACAAAGTAATGCATTTAAACCAAATCATGATCTTTCCACTAAGTTATTTTAGTGCCTTAGCCTGACCAAACCTTAACCAGATGATAAGTTGGAAGTCACTGACAAATTATGTCATCATGTTGATAGTGACATCAGAAATCACTTAAACTTGAATCATAATCAAAAAACTATTTTCTTAGACCTTAGTAGTAAAGAAAAGAAAATAGTAAAATAACACTAGAACCACAAACTCAGCTGCATTTACTAGTCAACATGGCCTACAATCCAGAGTCACGATAAAATATGACAAAAAACATAACAAAGCAGCATAATCAAGGGAGAACACATTGGAACACAACCCACATCTACTCTGAGAGGCTGACAACAGCATGCAGTCAGGAAGAAATTAGATTACTGTGCGTAAAAACTGTGCAGTTGGATTTTTCTTCTTGCCAGTTCAAAGAATGCGAAAACTGCATTTGTGTTCATGGATTGACAATTAGTGGAGAGACGGAGAGAGAAGGAGAAGAAAGAGAGACGGCAGGATGCTAAGGGTGAGCATGATCAAGATGAGAGCAGGGAAGCTTTGATGGGAGAGGAGGGGAAGATGAAGGGAGTGCTGGCAGCTCGTTCTGTCTCTCAGACGCTCTCAAAGGACAGACTCTGAGCTAATCTACTCCCCCTTTCCCTTTCATTTATTCACTGTCGCTGTTATTCTCTCCATTTTACTCACATTCACAATTTCTTCCTCCAAGTCCTTCTTGGGGTTTTTTGTGTGTATAATGCACATGTGTGATGCTTCAGATATCTGTGCATTAAATGCACACATACATATAAGCATGTGCCCCTCAATGCAGATAATTACAACCTAACTGTTTTTTTGTTTGCCAGAAAAGATGACAGTCATCTCCAAAATTTTCATATTAGCTACAGACAGCAAATCTCACTGGTTTGTATTTCAACCTTTTATACAGTCTGTGGTGTCAGCTCTGAAAGACTTTTCTGTTCTGTGGTAACTACGCTATATCTTTAATATCTCAGGTTCCATAGAAGACAATATTGCAAATTGATGAGCAATACTTCTTTATGCTAATATTGGATTTGCAGGGTTTATCGATTTATGCAATTACTTAATGAAATTCCCATATATTTATTCCATATCTTTAAAAGATTTCTCCAATGAATTATCATGATCTATATCTATATCACAGTATGAAATGACCAATACCATTATAAAAGATTTTTATCCATATCCAACCCCAACCACAGCTTTTACAACTCGTCCTAAGAGAGAATTAACATTTGACAAGAGCATCTTTATCAGTTCCCGTGAACCTACTTAAACATGCAGTGATCACACACTCTGCTGCTTTAATCAATGGCGTGTGCAGCTGAGTAGCAGATCAATAACACATCACCATGTAATCTGCTCCTTGACATCCATTACTGCTTGGCCCGCTGGTCTGCATCATTTGGATGTACTGTATGTACTGCAGGGTGTGTGATATACAGCTACAGGCCCAGAGCAAGAGAGGTACTAGTGTAATGGTGACTCAAGGAGCTCATAAATTTATATCCTACAAGGTTAAATTATGGCCTGAGAGCAATTTATTCAGTCTGAGAAATAGAGGTACATAGATAAGGGTTATGTGTCAGATTGCACTCATCCTTCCTCACTTTAGTTTAAGTAGCTCTGACTGGCTGACAGCTCTTTTGGTTTGATTGCAGCCACACCGTCAGAAAGAGGAGCAGAAGAGTGGAGCATTGATGGAAAGGAGCTGGGGAGTGCTGCTGCATCAATAAGGCATTGAACAGGAGCCAGCACTGGAGCTGGAGCATAACAGGCAGAACATATCAGACAACAGGCAACATGGAACAGGAGTCTCAATAAAGAGTGTCCCACAGGAGAAGAATTTGGACCATATGTGCATCAGGATGCATCCCCCACATAGGTGCACTCATCAGATGTACACTATAGCTCAAATGAAAGGAGTCGAGAAAGTGGAAAAGAGAAAAAGGGAGGAAGAGGCGTTTGCTAAAGAGACAAGGAGGACAGGGACAGAGAGAGAAATGAGTCACATTCCCCTACAGCTGTCAGGGTGTGGACATTCCTGACTGATACAGTAGGATCAGGCAGGGCAGCGGCGAGGCGTGGTGCAGCATGGTATGGTTACTGTTTGATACCAGCCAAAGAATGAAACGCTTGGAAATAATGAGTGAGTCTCATGAATCAGCCTGTGTTTTTAGCATTGCTACCAGCAGACAGCGATGGAATCTGTTCATTATTCCATCATGATTCCTGACAGTTCATCTGACACAACTAAGTCACGAGAGACAGTGTTTTTTAAATGTTTTTCCATGAGGGATAGAAGTCATTCGATAGACAGATAGACAGATAGATAGATAGATAGATAGATAGATAGATAGATAGATGGACTTTATTGATCGTATCGAGTTCAAAACACTAAACATGAGACATACCTGTGAGAGGAAATAGTGATGTTACATATACAGTGTGGAGGAGGACAAAAGGCACAGGACAAGAGAGGGGAAGAGAAGACTTCGCCGTAAATGACCCTGGATTGTCTCAACAAAAGATTTACATAATCTGCCTGTCAAATCATGTAGTGTTACAGGTGTTTACTGTGATTAAATCCCCAAAGAGCTTTTAAATGAATTGCTCATGTAGCACTCTTGCAGGACAGGGCATGAATAAATGAATAATACTGTACATGTTTTGTTGCCACAGTCAGAAAAACTTCATGTAATCCTGTCTGATCAGATGCTGGATTTTTGGCTGCTCTCTGTTTGATACAGAAATATAAAGGAAGACTAAAAATATTTAAAAAAGTTCACAGAGCAAAAACTCCAACCTATGAATCACCGGAAGACATACAGTATAATGTACATCACTGTTGGTGCGTGTGTGTATGCTGCAGTGATTTAAGATTAGATAAGATAAGATAAGATAACTTTTATTGATCCCCCTTAGGGGAAATTTACTTGTCACAGCAGCAGTAACAAACAGTAAACAGTAACTCAAAAATAAATGCAAGTAAGTGGCTAGTTAAAAAATAAGGCAGTAATAAAAAAAAAACAAGAAACAATAAGTGGCATAGAGACAATAAAGTGACAAGTGAGGTAATGTATTTACACTATGTTACATGTTTTCCTTGTCTTTGGCATCCAGAAGTAATAGACATACTATTATTCAAATGAGAATAAAGATGCTATGAATGCTATTGCACAGAAATTTCTATGTTATTGCACTGAAAAGATATTACATTATTTACAGTGTGCAGCAGAGAAGATGCAGATAAAATGCAGTCATCACTTAAATGCAGTTGTCAACTATAATGAGGTGTTAAAGAGTCTTATTGCAGTTGGTATGAAAGACCTGCGGTAGCGCTTCCTTATTTCTATGTGCACATGCAGTATGTGGGTGTACTTATGTCTGTACACCATGAATATGTGCATATGTAGATAGGTGTTGGTTTAGCTTGATGTGTAAGTGCTGCAGAAATACACTCCTCTCAGTAGCATTGACTATGCGGTCTAATCCTCCTGGAGGCAGAGTGTTTGGAGTGGGATAAGTCTAATTCTTCTGCATGACTTGAGACCATCTGCACACAACTCAACACATAACAAAATGAGCAAATGATGCAACTTTCTTTATATGCCAAGTCTGAAAATGCATTTTCAATTAAAGCTTGTTGCCGGAGATCATCAAGAGGGAGTTGGCAACAAGGGCCAACTAACATGTCAGCTGCCTGTTAGTGATGCAGAGCATGTACTTGTTCCTATACGTGTGGCGTCTCTCCAGGAGGGCCAACTGCTTCAGCTCTGTGCCATTCATCAAAAGCTCAGGGTCTCACTGGGAGCAGTAATTGGAAATTTTGGAGTTCAGGATATTTAGCGCTAATTAGCAGCATTACACAGCAGTAAGGTGACAAGTGACATCCAGGGCGCTCACAGGGACCCCTCCCCTCCTCCCATTACCTGTAAATAGCGTGAGGAGCACAGATATCAAGACACTTCCTCTAACAGGGGCAACTCTCCTCAGAGCGCAATGTTAAAAGGTTACCCCGGGCTGCCTGGAGTAATTAATCCTTCCAGCCTTTTCAACTCTGTCAAGCCCCTGCATCATTTTCCGTGTCCTGAACTGTGCTGTTGTCCTGAAATTATTGAAGAATTAAAAGCTAAAAGTCATTTCAGCTCAACTGCATGAAGGGCAAAGCAGCATGGGTACACTGAGCTAAAATTAACTTCTTTGCTCGCTACCAAAAGGAAAGTAAAGAAGACAAGATGCTCTCACAAAGATACCAGAGCTCTGAGTGAGTGAGTGTGTGTGTGTGTGTGTGTGTGTGTGTGCGTGCGTGCGTGCGTGCGTGCGTGCGTGCGTGCGTGCGTGCGTGCGTGTGTGTGTGTGTGTGTGTGTGTGTGTGTGTGAGTAGCTGTGTCTAGTTAGACTATGTCATCCGTACATGGAGAATATAAATCCAGTTTTCTCCTCGGACAGAGAGAGAGAGGATCTGAACATTTAGGGGATATCTAGGGCAAATTAGAAGCTGCCATTCAGAGAGGCCCTCACGAGAGCTGTGTGTGGTTTTAACTCTGATCGACAGGACTGACATTTACGGAGTCAACCTCCGACTGCAGTCTGCCATCCTCATCGGACAAAACTTTAACCTCAGCTAACATCAGCTATGCAAAGTCAACAATCTCCCCTGTATCTGCCTGGAGATTGAAAGAGATGAGAAATCAAAAGTGAAGAGACAGAGATGTGCTTGAGGAGGGAGACAAGCGTACGACTCGTGATGTTGTGTTTTGTAAAGCCCAGATGAAAACTGAGCTGCTGCTGCAGGAAAGGAGCCATTAGCAGAAGTTAAGGAGATCCACGGGTAATGCAGCAGAACTAAATTCTCACATAGATTCTGTCCATTTTGGAGGATGTAATATAAAACAGTGATTTTTACACACTTTCACAGATATTGAACATGATAATATGCACACATTTAGTGCTTGTGTACTTTTGACTTTCAGAATAGGGACACGGTTTAAATCAGGGAATTCTGGCTGATCTGACCTTGAACTGAGTGATACGTTGATATCCACAATAAGTCAACACAGATTTATCATTTTTCACTCCATTTATATCACATTGACTCTCCATTTATTATCTCTGGCTGTACCAGGTCATTATGGGCAATCAATGAGCTGGAATGATTTATGGCAATATTGGATTTGTCAGGTGTTTAATTTGCTGGATTAATCTAAAACGGAGCCATTCCTGTGTGGCTATTTTTTTCATTAAAAGAAGACCCATTTAGCATAGCACTCCTATGATACTGTCTGACTCAGCATGGATAGTTTAGAAAAAAAAATAAAAACTGATGCTGCAGAGCCAGAGATATCTTTTTTAAATTTGGGCCATACTTATTACTTGTTAAAAGCTGATGCACGCCACATTACCTACAATGCAACTTGACACTTCGAGATTCAGATATTTTGGCCTAGTGATGGCCAATGTAGCCTTGAGCAGAGATGAGGAGGTTCATTTCTTCACTTCAACTTCTCACCCCCAGATTTTTTTGTATTTTCAAGACCCAACCAACACTGACTTGAGTGACATCACTTGAGGACATTTATCAGACTTGTTTGTGGCTACTATTTTAAACATTGCATTTGTTTCACCTGTGCTTCTCCTGCAATGAGAAGTCAAAATGCCTGCTGTGAAAAAACTTAGTCCACAGAGGAAGCCCTGTGTAATGTAAAAAACACCAGGGTGTGCAGGTGTGTGTCAGCAGGTATCACAGGTTAGACTGAAAGAATAAATGGAGCGTAAAGCTGCAGGGAGGTGGCTTGTGTGTGTTTTTTGTGTGTGTGTGTGTGTGTGTGTGTGTGTGTGTGTGTGTGTGTGTGTGTGTGTGTGTGTGTGTGTGCATGTTTGTCCTTCATGGAGGCCAAAGGGCAAAAAAGTTTTGTTTTTTTTCTGGAGCATTAATTAGCATAAATTGGTGTTCATGCACTGGGCACTGTGAACAAGCCACAACAGGGTGTCCACTTAATGACTGGTCTTCAAATCCGCATCTGTCTTTGTGTCATGGCAGCTGATTGTGGGGAATTCTGCCAAACACACTGGTGGTGGAAACCTTTCAGATTAAATTCACTAAATGCTTACATGCAAGTTTCTAGAGAGCGACTTCTATTATTTTGTACTGTGGGTGCATCCATACATATATGTGGGCTTGGTTATTTCACTGTAGTCCTGAGGGTCACTGGGGTCACTGATATATTGTAATACGCCTTAGGACACGCAGCCACTCGTGCTTCCACACTCACGCTTTTTTATATACTCACACACTCATCTTTGCTCCCTTTATTCACCCTGCTAACCCCCATTACCCCTCTGTGCTGACAGAGAGCTTTTCGCATCCAGGCCACACAAAAGGCTCTCCTGCTGCCTTCCAAACGCTGACATGCTCAAAGAAACCCCTCCCCTCTTCACTCTTTTTTCACTGCACTTCCTCAGTCTCTCATTGCCTGTATTGCTCCCCTTGCTCTATCTCTGTGTCATTCTGTAGCTCCCTCTGTCATCAAAATGAACCTTGAGTTAGTTTTCTGTGTGTTCTGGTCTCTGGTGTTGCTCTGTAAAGTTGCTGTCAGCTTCAATCTGGTGACCCGAGCGATGAAAAGTGAGAAAAAGCACCACAAAGTCCACAACCCCTTAGAAACATAAATGGAAACACTGGCCCCTGGACAATAATAACAGCACACAGGAGTCTACAAAACTTACCATATATCAGCTGCCAGTTGATTTTTTTCATTGGCTCATAACTTTATGAGTGCACACATTCAGCATGCTTCGAAAGATGTGGCATGAAACTTGAAGACACTGCAGGACTGGATTTTCTGAGTGTTTCCAGAGACACTGTGTGGTGAAAGCCATTTTTGAACAATTGTTTATATGGTTTTATTTTTTACTTGGCCTGGAGAGACAGGTTGCTCCCCTAAGCTGACTGACCGTCTAAATGCAAGCCAGTATTGATCGCCCTTCCTCAGGCCTTTCACACAGCCTTGCTGAGGACACATTAAATGTGTTATAAGTCATTAAGAGCTCCGGGCCACAAATCTGGCCTGTCTAACTTAAAATATATTGACATATTGTGCTCTGACAAACTTTTTATTTTTTGATGTAGCCTCTGGGTATGTACTGATGCCTGTACGTGTGTGTGGGTATGAACTTGTGTGTGTGTGGGCCTGTTAATGTGTCTGTGTCTATGCACCCTCTCCGTACTGTGCTGAAGACTGGGGAGCATGTGTTAGTGTATGGTTGTGTTTGGCACACACAGAAACATTGAATCTGTGTGTGCTCATGATTGCGTGTGTGTGTGTGTGTGTGTGTGTGTGTGTGTGTGTGTGTGTGCGTGTGCGTGAGTGTACAGGGAGCAGGCTCGTCCTCTTGCTGCCCCGGGGGCTCAGAGCCCATTTCCTGTTGTGCAGTGTGATAAGTTTCCCTGTCAGATCCTCCCAGCACCACTATATTTCTGATAAGCTCCACTGCTAGTTTTCCCGACCTCTGGCACAGAGATCAATTTGAGATTGATTCAGAATGCCCTGCTGGGCCGAGCTGGAAGATCAATTTGAGATGGATTGTTCCCGCCAGGGGGCCAATGACACGCAGTGCAGTGCTCACTTGCTTTCCCTCCCTTGCTTTCTTCACCCCTCACTCTCCCTGACTGTTGTTATTTTTTTTCTCTCTCTGCATTTTCCTCTCCTCTCTACTCCTCTCTCTTTCAATTGTTTCACACTTGTCCTCTGTACTGCTGTTATGCCATATTACACCGTGCGTGCCTTTCACCCTTTTGCATCAATCCTTATTCATGCCTCTTTTTCTCCCTCTCCCACCTGCTTCCCTTACTTTTCTCCTCCCAGCGTTGAGTAGGCAGTAGGGATAGAGATGACTTCATTAGCAGAGGGACCAACCCCTGTAGAGTGATAAGCCTGCAGAACAGCACAGATAACTCATCTGGCTTGGTAATGCACACAGCCACAGAATATATGGATAGAAACCAACACACACACACACACACACACACACACACAAACACAAACACACACACACACACACACACACACACACACACACACACACACACACACACACACACTGAAATGGCTAGAAAAATATTTTTATTTTCTCAGTTCTGTGATCACGGTCATTCTTGCTATCACGCCCTGAGCTATTGGTGTCACCACCACTGACTCATGACCTTTCTTCACAGAACATCATGTCTACAGAAGCCATATCACTCTCTAGCTCTCTACCCACTGGCCTTCTATCTTCAGTTGTTCTCTGCTTTCTCGAAGGCTTTGGCAGTGGCCCTGAAACCAGCAGATGCACTCTCCTCCCTCCTTTGCACACAGTGACCTTTTCCCCAGCAGTACATCCACCTCTGACTGCACTGACCTTTACCTACAGTACAGCCCCCATCGTCTCTCCCAGGAACGGACTGCAGACAGCGCATCCTCTGTGCGTCCATGCAGACAGAAAGCCGACAAAGGACAGAGGGGAAAAGCTGGATGGAAAAAAATCAAAGTGGCAGTTACACTATAAAATTGATGCTGAAGTGGAAGGTACAGTTGTTGATGATGAAAAGTTAGTGGGCTGAAACTTTGAATATACCCTTTCTCACCAGAAAGTGGTACACTCTCTCTAGCTCACTAGGGGAAGGTGTGTGAGGGCGCTGGGTTCAAACTAACATACAAAATGCATACAAAGTGCTCTCAGAACACAATCAAAGACTAGTGTAAGGCAAACACTGATGGACAGTCCCTCCTCAGAGGAACACACTGTGTAAAGTGGACTGTCTGTCGCAAACATCGGAAGCAACCCCCCTTAATCTACTTCTGATGATGAAAATGTGGGTAGAGGGTTTTCAGGTGCTGTTCAATGATCCGACAGTATTTTGGTTAAAGCATACTGATGCATTAACTCTTCAGGCTGCCTTGCTTTGTTGATCCCCCTCCACTCCTTGTATATGAGCATTTTATTATCTGATGTTAAACCTCCTGTCAGTTCACAGAAATATGCCTAAAAAAATCAGTGATAGGCCTAGTGATAGAATTGCTGACTCAATCACTACCCCAGTTCCAAAAAACACTGTGTAAAACAATTTACTCAAATGACAACAGTACAAAAAAAAATATTTCATGTTCTTCAGCTTCATTGATTTTTGTAAATATCTACTTATCCTGAATTTGATGGCAGCAACATGTTTCAAACAAGTTGGGACGGGAGCATCAAAAGACTGTGAAAGTTGCGGACTGATCCAAAAACACCTATTTGGATCATTCCACAGATAAACAGGTTCATTGGTAACAGCTGACAGTATCATGATTGGGTATGAAAGGTTCATCCTGGAAAGACTCAGTTGTTCACCAGCAAGGATGGAAAGAGGTTTAACACTTTGTCAAACACATGATTATATAAAGGAGATTACTACATGGGAAAACTTTGTTAAAGCAGTTTGTTTGCAAACATTCTGTTTTTGTATGTTTTACACAGCATCCCAGCCTTTTTGGAATCAGGGATGAATGATCATGAATTGAATGTGTATGTAACAAAACACAGAAGAATCAATGTGTCTGTGATCTTAATCAAAACCTTTTGCCCTTCAGTAGACCAGATTACATTAATTTGAACAGGAGCTTGCATGTCTGTGGCTGCATGCTCTTGTTCACGGCAATCCAATCCACACATCTGTGGCATAGATCATCGTTTTTGCAGATCTTTTACTAGGCTTGACTTTGATTGACCACAGTTCTTGACCAATGTTGGATATCACTGTTCAGCTTCACCTGCTCTCATTCATGATAAGACAAAGGTTTTTCTTAAATATATTTATCTGATACCACACACAGAATCTTGCTGTATTGAGCTGGAAGTGAGCCAGGGTCTTAAACACGTGCCAAGCATTGAACAGGTTTCATGCGTGTCAGACACAGCCAGAACAACACTGCGGCTCTAAATGAAAACACAGACACGCAGGCCTAGAACTCTCTCCACACTTCATTTAACTTCCTTTTACCAAGGTACAGACATAAGCAGAACAGTACTGCTATTTGTGAGGAGAAACTACATGGTGAGAAATTCGTCACAGTGAACTGGAGAATTCTCTAAAGTGCTTTTCCATATACAACAAATGAACAACCCAAAGCAAAGTCATGCTGCATTTTATCTCTCTGTATTTTGCCTTGTTTTCCTTTATTAGAAGATTTTCTGAATATATATCAAAAACTACCAAATACTACAAAGATTTCGAGCCAAGTCAGCTAACATAGGACAACTACTTTTATACCCTGTGTGCAAATAAATGTGGTGGCCTGCAGGATGGATGTTTTAACCTTCATACAGACAGACAAGATACACATTACATGTATCAACCTGCATATCATAAGTCAACATCCACACTGCGAACAGGGAAGGGGGGCGGGGGAAGATCAAGCAGTATGTTGCATCTATTTTATGTGTATGTTTATTCATGTGTTTTTACAAGAAACAACATGCTGTGTTTTTCCATTAACATAAATAAATATGAGTTATTATCTGCCAGTCTGTGGCCCATCTGCATTATGCAACCCCCACCTTTTGAATAATGCTTAAAACTGAAATGATCAGGATGTTGTGTGCACAGATTTAGCTGTGGGTGGGTGTCACAACAGCTGGCGGCCAGCTGCGTTGTGACCATCAGAGTGATGTCACAGAAACACATCCAGCAGAAAGATGTCGTTCATAAAAACGGGTGAACTTCAACATTGGTTTCTTGACTACAGATTGCCTCTATTTGCCCTTTGCATTTTCACTGCTTGTGGTGGTTTTACAGATGTCAGCCAGCCGAGCCTCAGGCTAGATACACATATACAATCTGACAAAATATGTGACAAGTGGTGCATGGGAACAAATGAGATGAAGGAAGATGTGACTAAAAATACACTCAATAAAAAAAGCTGTATACTGTAACTTTCCGATCTATTCCCAATACTGCGGTAAGACCTCAAAAAACCTTAAAGGATAAACCATGAAAACCTTTGTCTTTCTCTTCATAGAAACAAGCGATCAGAAGGTTCTTTATGCACAACTAAGTCAACCATGAAACAGGATTTTTTTCCCCCAAACCTGTATGACTGTTTGTTGTTCTTGGCCTATCAGACATCTTTTTAGTGATTTTAAAACATCCGCAGGTCTGCAGTATTACCATAACCAATAAAATGGTTGTAAACCACAATGATCTTTTTAGCTTACCCACTTATGTGACCAATTTCCTGTCACCCTCTTATTAATTGTAATATCAGCCATCAGATTAGATACAGACAGGACATCATCATCACCCACTGCTTAACAGGCAACTGCACAGTTCATACCCTGATGCCTCCACCTGTCCTGCCCCCGTTAGCCTCTTTGAGCCTGGGTGACAGATGGGCCCGCTGCATCGTTTCCAACCCAACTCAAACTCCTCTATGACCAGCTCTTCTCATAATTTAAACAGATGAGAGAATATTAAAAGAACGAAGGAGAAAGCGGATGAAAATACCAGAGACCAGATGCTCACACACTCTGTGTGCAGGCCACTGTCACCCTCTGCCCTGAAATGTAAAATGGAGCAGATAATAAAATGAGAGCTGTAATGATCTGAACACAGGTTGGACATTTATACAGAGGAAGCCAAGACCACACAGCCACAATGGATCAGTGGCAGAGGATTGCAGAGAATCCCTGTTTGGTCAAAACATCACTGGGGGGAAGTGAAAGTTGAGATGAGCATGATGACTTTCTTAAAACTTTGGAACTGAAGTAAATGCTGGATTGTTAATATGATGAATTCTTTACTCTGTATCTTCCATAACAGGAACAGAGTGAAACAAACAAACAAACAAAAAATGCTTAACTAAACAAGCCCTTTCTGGTTAACGTATGCAACTACTTCAGTCATTAGATAATTGTATACAACCACACATACACACACACACACACCTCTGGGGCTTTTCCTCTGGCACCTGAGCCTTTTTATACAAGCCACATAGTAAAGTGAGCTTTTGTAGTAGTGCACTGAAGCATGCCAAGGCCACGGCAGCAGCGGCAGCAGCATCTGGGCTGTGAAAAGCTTGCCACTCTCTCCTCCCCATCCCTCCATCCACAGCTGGGGCTGGACAAGCTAGAGGGGAGCTGTGACAGTCAGAGAGCATGGACGATAAATGATGACAAAACCCTGGCCTGGGGGGGAGACATATGAGAGAGCGGCAGAAGAGGAGGAAAAAATATGACAGCTATCAGGAGAGAACATTACAGTTTTTCTCAGTCGCTTTGGTGCATTTTTCACATCACCATTAACATTTGCACAGCAGTTAGTGCATTTCTCAAAACAATTAGTACAAACTGCAAAACCTAGTTGATAACCTGCAAAAGTGTCTCACTTGCTCAAAATGGATAGTACATTCCTCAAAAGCAAGTATTCATGTCAATCAAAGTGTCAGTGTCAACAATATGAATAGTCCTGACACCATTGTTTATGAACAAGGTAGGCAAATGGCTTAGTCGTGTTTTCATTATGACAGTTTACTCTGGGAGTGTTTTCAAATGCAAAAAAGTCAGATCTTGGTGACACTACCTGAAAATGCTCAAGACAGCACTATACACTATTTGCACAGCCACTACAGTAAAGTTACACATTACTGTATTTAGTGAGGTAACTGAGAACAACACATTGAATACATATGTTTCACATTTTTACTGCGTATGCTCTTTGCAATTCTAATTTGTTCAAAGCATTTTGCAAAAGAAAAATACACACATATTTACAACAAACATGAGAAACACCCTTTGGGTAGAGCTGTGCACTGTAAACAATACTGCAGTACATATTGGAACTGAACATACAACATACACAGTACTGCAAATCATTCAAGCACATGCTGCAAACCACTGTCTGACCAGATCTGAGTGGTGAAAACGCACATAACCCCACTTTGAATTTCCCCACTGTGGGACGAATAAAGGCTTATCTTATCTTATCTTATCTTTCAACAACATACTTCATTCACTGTCCCTGTAAAGAGTGTCTAAAACAGTCAGCAGATGTTGTGTGTTGTATGGACCAAGACGGGGGATATGAGTGAGGACGCCATTTTCTGAGATGGCTGCACACATTGTAACATTCTCTCCTCATTGGCCTGGGACATCTGTGGTTGCTCTCTGTCCAATGCAATCCCTTCCACACTGTCTACCTTTTGTCAGATTGAAACCCGCCTCAGGAATAAAATGATTAAGAAATGTGTCAAATTTGCTTGACAGATTTTGACAACTAGTTCAACATTTTCGTATGTAAGGACTCAAGCAATGAAATGAGGACTATTAGTTTTATAGGGAATGACTATTTAGCATTCATAAGAAAAGTTAATTTTGACTGACATGTCATAAGCAAATGACAATCTTATAAAACAGCAGAAAATTGTATGAAAGCAATTGATGCATGTCCAAAGGATTTGCAATTTGTTGGAAAGAATGAGAAACTGCTACTATGATGTGCACAAATGACTAAATGTTGTGGAGGCTGAACTAACAGTTAAGAGAATTTTAATTCTGATCAGAGAAATGCACCAAAGCGACTGAGAAAAACTATAAGAAATGTAGTAATAATAAGCTTTTATTGGATTCAACTGTAGATAGAACTTGGAAATTAAATTTCTGTGCTTGATAATCCAACTTTCAAGCAATAGAAACAGTTCAGAAATGCTGGCAACCCGCATGGTGTTGAAAGCAGATTACATTGCTTTAGCGTCTTAGACACGAGCTGGAAAGTTTGCTCATAAAGTAATCTAGGCCACAGGCAGTAGAGTTTGTTGGCCATCTCTATGAGAACAGTGGGAGGAGGGAGGAGACAGGAAACACTGCTGCCAACAGCACAGAGCAGGATTATTGGAGTCTGGACAGAGAGATTTTTGGTGGCTGTCTAGCCTTGATTTACATTTGTGACTTTTATATTGTAGTTTCTTTTTCCTGGGAAATGATCATGTACATCGGCTTGTCTTATAACTATTTCTCTCACTTTGCCTAGAACTCAAAATCTATGAAGTGCTATGCAGGTAAAGGATAAACACATTCAGATGCTGCCTCCTTATAAACATGGAGGCAGAACTGTTTTAGTCACTTTTTATGTTTGCCATTTCACTTCATGTGCACTTCAATGTTTTCAGCCAGAACATGAATGTTTTTTGCTCATGGCGTGACTCTAGGGATGGCAATGCCGGTGTGTCAGCCTACTAAGGTCCAGACTGAACCATCTCAACAACTATTGGATGGATTGCCATGGCATTAATGATGAATTCTGAAAACTTATCCTGTGAAATATCTCAACATATACTAGATGAACACAGGTTCTTAGCTTAGTTTATTTGACCAGATGCGTCCATGAGCAGGCACAGGAAGGCAACGTGGTCTGCTTGCAGTCCATTAAAGCTCTCTGAAAAATAAGGGCTACATTAGGGTTTATACCTCAGGTGTCTTCCAGTTGATGTTAGTCATTGTGTGTGTGTGTGTTGTATGACTAACCTCATTAATGCATAGCTGCAAGCAGTTGAATAACTACATGGTGGAATGGGCAAATAACATGTGTGTTGTATGACTAACCTCATTAATGCATGGCTGCACGCAGTTGAATAACTACATGGTGGAATGGGCAAATAACATGTGGGGGTTTAAGGTTTAGGCAGAGATGGTCAGAGGCAGGGGAGGAGGGAGCACAGGCAGAGAGATGGATTAACAGTTTCGAAGGACACGCTGAGAACATAATATATAATGGTTCGTAGCGCAATGTTACACCTATATATACTATTGTATACCAACACTACTATGATGAAACCAACAGAGAGCTTCCAGGAATAGGAAAATAACAGTCTTCATCAAGGAGCTGAAAGCATACGTATGTGGAGTCCCAGTTATGCAGAAGACAGAATATTAATGAGATTTTCGGATTAGGCTTACGACAAACAAGTCCGCATTAATATTATTACATCTGTTAATATTCATTTCCTATTCTTGTTTGTATTCATTACCTACTTTACATTTTGTCCCCAGGTGGATGTCCTGCAAAGTATTTCAATATTATTTATTACCTTTACTCCAGTAGCTTTAATTTATTTCTCTTCTCACTATCTCCATTGTCAGCAAAATGGATTACGTGCCTGCATTGGTGCAGCTATTCACAACCATTTCATTATTATTTTTTTTATATGTGGAAGTGCAGCTAAATGTATGTTTTCAGGCTCCCCGATAACTATTAGCATTGTTGCAATAATGGTGTCTGCTTCCTCTTTTTTAATTACATGATGTTTTCCAGCTTATTGTTTCCACGTCCATCGCTATATGGACATAGTATGGACTTCCAGAGGATACGTCAGAGAAAATGCAGTGTCAGAGTCGCTAGAGTGCAGGCTAAGAAATTGAGAATCTACTTAAATGCCACACACAAACACACACACACACACACACACACACACACACACACACATACACACAAACACACACACACACATAGGGAGAGTATTTTCTGTGGCCTTTGCTCATTAGAGGAGCTCAAGCCCACGGAGCTGCAGCCGGAGTAAGAGATGCAGTTCAAGGAGAGAGATGGAGGTAAGAGTAATGAAGCCATGAATGAATTTTAACAAGCCCACACACTGTTGTCTCTCCCACTGCCCTCCATTCTCTACGCCAACTATCTAAGCACACGTTTAGTGTTAGTGTAGCTCCACGGTCCTGTATTGATCCCCCAGCAATAAACAGTAATCAGTTCAAACCATATGTGTGCACTACATCAACAGATAGATTAAAACATTGACTGATGGAGACAGCACCTCTGGCCAAAATCAATAGCAGCTTACATACACGGCTGGTATAAAGCTAATAACGAATAATGCTGCATTGATTACAACGCTGAGGTGCAGCAATTGAGTTACAGATAAAAGGCTGCAGCAAATAATAGAGTGCATGATTATCTCTGAGTGTGTGTGTGTGTGTGTGTGTGTGTGTGGGCGGGGGGGGGGGGGGGGGGTTAGACTCACCCATAAGTGGTGTTGCTGGCCCTCTTACTCGCTGCCCTGGAGCGGCTGGACTTCAACTCTCCACTCATGCTCGTGTCTGCACAGAAGAGCAACCAATTAATTTTGCACTGATAAAGAAAAGAGCATCATAACATAACACAGCAGGAGCACAAAGCGCAGAGAAGATTGTTTGGATGATTAACTCAGTTGTAAACCCTGTACAGAATCTGGTCACCCGAGCTTATAAGTAATTTATGCAAAATTAACCTAAAATGTTGTAGCTGTTGTAATCATTTGACATTAAAATGACTAAGGGGCCGACTGACAGTTGCTGTTCTTCACTAACATCGATCACTCTCTGCTGATTGCTCCTGCCACTCTGAGCCAGCTGTTCACCTCCATTTTTGTCTCCCGTCTGCAAGCATACATCAGAAACCTGGTGCAGTTTTAAACTTGTCTCAACAGGCAAACACCATCTCTCTCCATCTTTGCATGTCTCTGCCGCAAACCCATCTTACACACACGGTCCAACGGGCTAATTAACCACGAGCTATCTTGATTACAGGACATGCCGACAGCTCAGTGCTTGTGTTGGTTGTGGCTCAGTAGTGATTTACCAAAGGTGAGTGTAAAAGAGAGGCGAAAAGTGAAGGAGTAAAAAGAGGAAGAGAGGAGAGGAGAGGAGAGGGGGCTGGTCTGACATGGACAGATGGGTGGTGAATGGAGTGTGACTGGGCCAGCTGCACATACACTCACACAGTGTGACTGTCAAATGGCTGGAAGCCACAATTAATTAAGTATGGGTCTGAATGTGTGAGAAGAAATTTAGACACGTGTATGTGTCTTTACCTCCCACGGCAGGGATAATTTTCTGACAGTTTATAGTCAAACAGTGACCTACTGGATGGCTTCTCTACAGCCAACAGTGTTTCTGTTGGCAAGGAAATGGCCCCTGCTGCTGACACCTTAACTGTTACTTGCCTGAGCAACACATGCACACAGGAATGTTAAAAAAATAAATATGAGGATGTGTTTTAAATAGCTTAAAATGCATTATAGTGGCAGTTTTTGAGGAATATTAATAGCATTTTGGAAAAATATGTAATCACTCTTTTTAGAAAAATATGCTAAATTTTGTTTTTGAATATAATGCCCAAACACGTGGAGGCATTAATTGTCAATGTCACTCGTAAAACAGTTAAAAACTATTTCAGAAAGTTGTAATGAAGCCTCAAGGGATATCATATTATTACAAATATTACTGTAAACTCTGAACTACTTTCACCTTCTGGATATAGGTCATGCTTTTCATACACCACTGTGGTATTTTTGTGTGATAGCAACCTACAAAAGATTGACACCTCATGAAAAGTGATGATACGTATCAGAAACAAATCTTTAAAAACATATTGAGCAGCTCATCTACACAAATTTTGGCTGAAGTGATTCTATGGAAGCAGGAAACAAAACTGTTTTATGATGTGTGTGCTGAGCGACATGACAACTGTGTGATTGACTGCGTGAAGAAACCATCACAAATGAAAGTGGAGGATGCTGCTGTGCACAGTCGTCTCGCTCCACAGGAGCAAAACCTCAGGAGGTAATCAGACTGCTATTTGGTAAACAGAATCCTATACACTACAATTAGCTTCTCCAGTGCAGGATTCACAAACACACAGTGTCTATGTGAGACTAGCTCAGAGTTGTTTTGTTTCTTGGTTTGTATTAGTGACAATAAGAACATTTTCAAATTAGAAAAGCACAATTAAAAATCATTAATAATTATATATATTGCCTGAAATCAAATATTTCATCATGATACATTTTTCAGCTTTTTCGCCCAGCCCAACAGCAAAACCAGGACTGTTTGTATTTTAGTTTAATACTTGTTTTAGTTGAACACTAATTATTTAGTATTTTCAAGCCTACACAAACAATTAAAAGTGGAAGAAAAAAAATTAACTCTAACAGAATTAAAGAATTAAAAGTGTTGGATAATATGTAATGAGCTCAGGCTTTGTACCCTCAGTCCATTGCTGCATCTTGGTTTCTTATACAACAATGTAAAATGACAGCACTAGTATAATATATGGAGTTGTAAACGAGAAATGATTCCTGATTATTGTGGGATTCCAGTGGTATGTTTTCCCCTTCATTATGTTTATAGATATTGGAATGCATCCAAGACAATTTTGCACATGACAAATTTGCCTCCATGATAATCATAGGCTCCACTTCATAATAACATTGTATGGAGATTCATGATTCTCTTCACAGACCAGCTGAATCAGGGACAAACTTAAGATACTTAGATCACACAAAAATCAAACAGTGGTATCCTGTAACAGATTGCATGTTTGTAAAATAGGTGCAAAGGGCACCAGAGGACACATCAAGGTCACACACAATCAGCCATAATGAGTGATAAAGCCTCAGCCTCTGCCACGGTTCAAAGTCTGTCACTGTGCTTTGTTTCAGCTGATGTCAGGCCGAGTGCCAGACTGTCGCTTCATACCGAGCCAAAAAGGGAACCGGCTTTATCACACTACCTGGAAACAAAACAACACTGTAACAACGTGGAAAAGCCTTTCTTTTTCTAAATTATTCTGAGTCTCCACAGGAGGCCGGAGATGGCGAGATGCTTCAACTGACTGGACGGCCTTTGAAGACCCCAGTCAGTCAGCGTCCATCCTGCTGGGGTGTCCTTGAATTCTCCACCAGCTCCAGGAAGGCTGCTCTGTCTGAACCTGTGCTTTCACCTCCCTGCCTTCACTGAGAAGATGACTTCTCTACCAGGGTCATTTAAGTGTTTTATTCATTACTACTTGTATTTATGCTTCAGGTGATTCACCATAAAATGCAAGAATGAAATATTAAGACAGTCATGGACTCTGCAGAGGGTTTGTGCACAGCATGTGTTTTTATGTTCACAGACTTTTTTGGAGAGCAGCTTCTGCACAGCCATATGCCTGTGTGCACATACAACACACACAAATACCACTACGATATTTTCCCCAGAATTTAATTCTTGCTGTTTGGAAAAAGGCCAACATGATTTGCCTTGAAAACAGCTATCACAGTAATGTGTGAAAGAAAATATAATTGCTACTGTATGTTTGATTAATCTGTTCACTTTGAAGTCACTGATGTGTGGGAGATCAAATCATAGCCTGATCAGATCAGATAAAAACATCAGTAAAATTTCAGTCTTCTATCATCATTTTCATTTTTGCACAGTCTTAGTAATTCTGCATGGTCTTGTGCTGTTGTGTACATGTTTGCACATGTGACACAAGCCTTGTGTAGATTTATGTATGTTTATGTAGGTTTGTGTAGGTGTGTCTATTCTCTTGTGTTGATCTATGTAGTGCCACGGTCGTGGGTTGAACTGCATCTATAAATTTTATTTCATTTTTTCCAATCAATGTTTAAATCAAACAACTAATTTCAGAACAAAACCCCGATGCTCAAGCTGATCACTGACATGATGTTTTGTAATCCTGTTCACATATATTTTTTTTTCTCAAACATTTTACCCAAATAAAATAAAGCAATTATAACTGAACGCCTCTGCAAGAATCATTTAGGACAGCTGGGACAGCGAAATTGATTTTACTTTAACTGGCTTTCGTAGATTTAAGAAACTATTTCATACCTTGGTGAAAAAGATAATTTTCTGCTCTTTTCTTTTTCTGTACGTTTCCCTTTATTACTACCACCTGTTTCAATCTAATTGGTGATGACATTGTGAAAAACTAAAATTGTTTTTATTAAATAATTTAATTTCTAATTTCTTGACAAAGATTGTTTTACTTTTATTTTCCTTCCAAAACTTCATCTGTATACTTTGTTGTCACATTTCCTGTCTTCATCCTGCTGTGCATTTTGCTGATAATTAAAACATTTTCTACACAAGAAAAGTGTGTCTCTGCTTGTTTTCACTTTAATAAGCACACAGCTTCTTAGCTGTGACTTGCCACAAACTTTATTAATCAGGCCACAGTCTGGCACCCTACATATGAAGAGAGGGTAGTTTGTCAAATGTGGATGTAAAAGCACAGCATGCCTCTTGCTGGCAGACTCCTCACTGTGTCATTCATCTTCTCCATTTCCTGCACTGCAACTGACCTCAGGTCAACCAAGCAGCAACCATGAAGCCTTAGCTTCCACTCTCAGAGCTAAATGCAGTGTAATCACAGACATCACGGTCAACATTTAACATGTACTATAACACTAACAGATGAAGAAAGTGAAGCAGATAGAAAAGACAGGGAAGGTTAATAGAATTGATGGGATGTTGAGAACGATGCTGGTGTGTGCCAAAAAGAAAGATTGGATCTATACACCACAGCAATGAAAAAGGAGGCGAGTGACAGCTCTTGTATTTCAGTGAGGGGAGACAGTCGTGGCTACACATGATCTGGGTTATAGACCCTGAAAAGAACCCACATCACAGCAAGCATGAACTGAACTCTTCTGAAACCTTTACTTTCCCAACAGACGTGTAGCTTTGTGAGCTGTTTCTGAAGTAGTGTGGAAGTTGTGAGTAGGTGGAGCCGCTCTGCCCTGCATGTGAAGTGTCCTGATTAGGAATTGTTCACAATAAACATCCTACATTTGAAGATGAAGAAAACTAAATGTATTCCTCACTCCATCAGAGAGCAAGACTACAACATAAATAAGCCATTGTCGTCTGAAGAGCCTTTATGCCCAGAGAGCAAATGCTGACCTTGTCAATGTGAGAGACAGGTTGAGCTGTGATCATATGCAACTGTACAGTTTTGGTGTCAGGATGAAGTTGAAACACCTCTTAATGCATCACATTGTTACATCATAACATCCCACAGATCCTTTCCCAAACGGCCATCAATGTTTAGGTACAGAGACAGACATAAAAAAAACAGCCATGAGGAGAAAGTGAGAAGGAAGGATTCAGGATGAAGTGAACAGACGAGCAAATACAGGCTATGAAGAGAAAGGCTTGTAGAGAGAAAGGCAGAGGATGGGGGGGGGGGGGGGTGGACAGGCACAGTGGGAAATATTGTCTTTCAGAAACATAGTGCTGCATGCAAACATCCACTAACACATGCATGAACAAACACACACAGGGATGGTATACTCACATCTTGGGCTGAACAGGGTCATAGCAAGGATGCCAAACAACCAGGAGACTGAGAAAAGAGAGGCTAGCTGATTTCTTCCCTTCTCTCCTGCAACTCACTCTATTTACGTCCTCACTATTGCTGTGTGTGTTCGGGGCTGCTGTTTGGCTGACTGCTGTGATACTACTGAGTCACTAACAAACCAGCTAGAGAAGCACCAATGGGATGTACCAAATGTTTGCTGTGGAAGGGGTGGACAAGGGCGCAGTGGGCTGTTCCATTAGCAGGAGAACTGGCAGGAGGATTGGAGGATGAGTGTGCAGCTGCTTTCCCCTCAGCAACAGGAGCTTGGCTGGAGCTCAGGGCTTACAAATTCCAGCCAGGCGAAGAGGAAGCGCCGGAGTGTGTGCAAGTGTGTGTATATCTTAATACACATGCAGAAACCTGAAGAAAAAGCTTTGCACTTGCTCCACTTCACGCTAACAATGTACACAGACAATATAATAGACTGTACACGCATGCAAACACGCCGAGTGATGCATGCACACACTCTCAGGGGGATTCAGAGGAAAAAGGAGACCTGACATGTTTCATGAGGATCATTTGTGTGTTAATTAATGATTATCTAAAAGAGGTATTCTGGGAATTATATACACACTGAGGGCATGCATGCACACGTTGAGGAAAGAAGCTCACACAGTGTCCCGTGTGATTATATAAGACAGGAGACAAAGGGATTAACAATGATTACAACATTTGCTGTCTCACCGCACTATATTTGATGAACTAATAAGCAATTATAAGTTGGAAAAGCTTAGACAAACAGCGACTTAATCTCCTCACTAAACCTGAATCATATTGAATAGGCGAGCATGTAAACAGAAACTGAAGCTTTTAATGCATCTCCAGTAGTATCATTATTATTGCATATCACAACATTATTTCCATCACTGAGATCTTCATTATAATTAATGCGGCATCTGAAAACACAGCCCGGCAGAATAGCTCTTTACACATTGCAAACTGTGCGTGCCATCTAATCGCTGTTCCATTTTTGTTGTGCTGTAGTTGGAGAGAGAATATACCTGAGGGTGTTTAATCTTTCTGGCTCCCTAGGAGAGGCTTTCATGTGGGTTTAATTAGTTTCTTTAACTACCAACACAGGGTAAGACTGGCTGTAAGCCAAACTTTGATCTTAGTCAACTCTAAAATGATTATTACCTCTTTTCACAGTACACTTAGCCCAGGCACCATTGCATTATTAAACTGTTAACCCTTGGATAACTGTAGTGTGACAAGGAGCTAAATTAGCCCTGGGCTATCAGTGTATGAGGAACAATAGCAGCGTTAGAAATAACTGAGGTAGAGGTGTGAAGAGTAGTGTGTCTGTTTTATTATAAAATATGAAGAATTTTTAATGCTGATGGTACAACTAAATACAGCTTTTGTTTTTTTTTTATATATATATCTCTATGTAAACTAAGCCCCCATGTGAGTCAATGACACTCTCATATTTATTACTACTACACTTTGGTATATGATGCCTGCAGCAAGGACAGCCTTAGAAAAGAATATGCTTTTCTAATGAGATGTGACTGAACGAGAAGCATTTGGTTATACAGTATGTCGAAATTGTGTAAAGAGAAAATGATGTTACAGTTTTTCTAAGTCGCTTTGGTGCATTTCTCACATCACCATTAACATTTGCACAGCAGTTAGTGCATTTCTCAAAACAATTAGTACAAACTGCAAAACCTAGTTGATAACCTGCAAACGTGCCTCACTTGCTCAAAATGGATTGTTGATTCCTCAAAAACAAGTATTCATGTCAATGAAAGTGTCAGTGTCATCAAGATGAAAAGTCCCAACACCATTGTTTATGAACAAGATAGTCAAATGGCTTGGTCATGTTTTCATTATGACAGTTTACTCTGGGAGTGTTTTCAAATGCAAAAAGTCAGATCTTGGTGACACTACCTGAAAATGCTCAAGACAGCACTATACACTGTTTGCACAGCCATTTGAAAACTACAGTAAAGTTACACATTACTGTATTTAGTGAGGTCACTGAGAACAAGATATTGAATATGTATGTTTCACATTTTACTGCGTATGCTCTTTGCAATTCTAATTTGTTCAAAGCATTGTGCAAAAGAAAAATACACACATATTTACAACAAACATGAGAAACACCCTTTGGGTAGGGCTGTGCACTGTAAACAATAGTGCAGTACATATTGGAACTGAACATACAACATACACAGTACTGCAAATCATTCAAACACATGCTGCAAACCACTGTCTGACCAGATCTGAGTGGTGAAAATGCACATTACCCCAAACAACAACATACTTGTTCAGATGGTCTCCAGTTAGACCCCTGTCATTCTCAGGGATTATGTCCCTGTAAAGAGTGTCTAAAACAGTCAGCAGATGTTGTGTGTTGTATGGACCAAGACGGGGGATATGAATGAGGACGCCATTTTCTGAGATGGCTGCACACAGTGTAACATTCCCTCCTCGTTGGCCTGGGACATCTGTGGTTGCTCTCTGTCCAATGCAATCCCTTCCACGCTGTCTACCTTTTGCCAGATTGAAACCCGCCTCAGGAATAAAATGATTAAGAAATGTGTCAAATTTGCTTGAAAGATTTTCACAACTAGTTCAACATTTTTGTATGTAAGGACTCAAGCAATGAAATGAGGACTATTAGTTTTATAGGGAATGACTATTCAGCATTCATAAGAAAAGTTAATTTTGACTGACATGACATAAGCAAATGATAATCTCATAAAACAGCACAAAATCTTATGAAAGCAACTGATGCATGTCCAAAGGATTTGCAATTTGTTGGAAAGAATGAGAAACAGCTACTATGATGTGCACAAATGACTAAATGTTGTGGAGGTTGAACTAACAGTTAAGAGAACTGTTATAGTTAGGCCAGTTTGGTTTAGTTTCAGTTTTTTTGTCCAGCTCTAGTTTTTTTTTCCTGCCTTCCTGCACATCTGTCTCAGTTCCAGTCTGTCCTGTCTTAGTCCCCTGTTTTGCCTTGTCTAGTTCATGTCTTGTATTTGTCTTGCTGTGTTTTGTCTTAGTTTTATGTCTTGGTTCTGTGTCTTAGTTCTGTCTTAGTCCTCTGCCTTAGTTTCAGTCTCTGTTATAGTTAGATCTCTTTGGTACTGTTCATGTCCTTATTCTTCCAGTCTTGTCATGTTGTAGTCTTGTCATGTTGTAGTCTTGTTTTGTCATGTTGTAGTCTTGTCATGTTGTAGTCTTATCATGCTGTAGTCTTGTTTTGTCATGTTGTAGTCTTGTCATGGGTAGTCTTGTTTTGTCATGTTGTAGTCTTGTTTTGTCATGTTGTAGTCTTGTCATGTTGTAGTCTTGTTTTGTCATGTTGTAGTCTTGTTTTGTCATGTTGAAGTCTTGTTTTGTCATGTTGTAGGCTTGTCATGCTGTAGTCTTGTTTTGTCATATTGTAGTCTTGTCATGTTGTAGTCTTGTTTTGTCATGTTGTAGTCTTGTTTTGTCATGTTGTAGTCTTGTCATGCTGTAGTCTTGTTTTGTCATGTTGTAGTCTTGTCATGTTGTAGTCTTGTTTTGTCATGTTGTAGTCTTGTCATGTTTAAGTTCTGAAACTATTCACCTGCCATATTGTTTCATCTCTGGTCTCTGTATTTGTCCACTCACCCTGCTTCTGCCTCACCTCTCCTACCAGACCCTCCCATCTCATCTCATCACCTGTGTTCCCAGCTGCAGTCTATCACCCATTAGGACTTTATAAAAGCCAGTTCATTTCAGTTTGCCCTTGCCGGATCGTTGTTTGTTCATCGTTGTACTTGTTCTAATTATACCTAGTGTTAGTGATTCCAGTCTGTCGTCTTCATGCTCCTCGTCATCTTGTCTGTTGGTTCTGTTTTTTTGGGGGGGATCGTGGCTTTTCCTGGACCTGACCCTGAAGTGAGTTTTGTTTGTTGAGATTTCTTTTGTTTTCATTAAAGACTTGTTACTCAACCTTGGACTTTTGTATGTGCATTTGAGTCCATCACCCCAGTCATTATAACAAGAACTTTAGTTCTGATCAGAGAAATGAACCAAAGCGACTGAGAAAAACTGTAACTGTTTCATATTTACAGCCAACACACACAAGAAATCAAGTAGTGATATAATCTAGCAGATTTATTGACAATCAAGTTACCTCAGCTGACTAATTGAGAAAGCTATGAATAAAGTAGAAGTAGTTGGTAGGTAGAGTAGATAAAAAATACTATAACTATGATATGTATATGTAGGTATTATGAACAGTATTTATATACCCTTTGACAGTATACTCTGTCTGAAGATGCCAGTATATTATGTGTCACAGCAGCCTATCATGGATGTACTGTGGGGGGCTGGATACATGATGATCCAACAGTCATTTTAATTAAAGTTGATCACCCAGTGTATACGAATATTAAGAGAGCTGGCAGCCTCATTTCATGGTAGCCTCGCAGTAATACAGCAACCTCCTGACTGTGAAAGGAGACTACTTGTAAATGTGATCATTTTGCCAAACCACAACAAAGTCTTTCAGCTTTTGCATATTTCCAGCTGAGCCTGGTAATCAAGAACATGTGCACATCTGGGCAGAACAAATAAAACATAAATGTATGCACTATTCATGACTTTGTGGACTGTGGTGTGCAACTTTCTAGACTAGGTGCATATTTGGATTCTCTTGCAGCTGTCAGAGGAATTAAAAAAAGAAACAGCGGAGAGGTGAGGAGAGGGGGCGAGAGAGGGACAGTCGGGGGAGAAAGAGGTAGTGGAGCAGAACCCGGCTTGATGCAGCCCAGCTGACTGACTCACCTAAGCAGAAATGGCTGAGGGCGAGGGTGCGAGCAAAGAGAGAGAAAATTAGCCTGCAGGCTGAGGAAATGGTTGGAATGAGTTAAAAGAACAGGGAACAGAACAAATATGGACACAACACAACAGGGGGAAATAATAAGGAAAAATTAAAGGGCCCCGAGAGCAGGAGAAAAAGCAAACTAGAGCTGATATACAGGGGCCAAGATGACGACTGGGTTTACATTAGGATACACGTGTAAATAGATTACCATTAAGCCATAACCATTAAGGTTGCAGATACTTTTTTTCAAATTACTTATGTTGTGTTTCTTCACAAAAAGTTACTGATAAAAGTAGCTGCTTCTTGAAAAACACTTTATGTTGACACTATAGACTTTAGGCCTGTAGGAGTCTACAGTTTGTTTTTGCTGACATTCTCAAGCTGTGCTAACTGACAATTTGACCACATAGAAAGCATACAGGCTGTGAGCTACATGCTCTTGATGGACTCTCATGAAGAGACAGGCAGCCACGCTAGGGTTCAGCAGTCAGCTAGTAACGACTGTAAACAAGCAGTCGGCATATAGGCTCTGTAAGAAATACATATTCCCTGCATGGAAAAGTGTAGTAAAACAGGTTGCTTTTTAGTACGTTGTGGATCTTGAGAAGCCAGTGTGAATGATAACAGAGATCCTTACGTCCTTGTTCACATTCACACTGGAACCACTAACTGCTGCTGCATTCAGAAGCAAAACTGATTTACAGCCAAGTCACAGCTGAAGTCACATAAAGATTGAAATGCAAATCAGTTGAGGAGAGAACTTGAAAATAAGATATCAAAAGTGTAGGGCTCAGTATGGGCTTCTGACACCTGTGACTCATCGCATAGGGATATTCTTTGACCATAGACGACAAAAAATATCAGATTTAATACTGATTTTCAAGTCAACTTCCATGGTGGTGAAAACAAGAAGACAAAACAACAGAATGCTAATATGAAAAAAGTAACACAACTTGAAAAAGAAAGTGTTCGTTGCTTCCTGGTGTGCTTTATTTACTATTAACCATGCTTGCTTTTCAATGCTCATTTTTTTTAGAGGCTTTGACTCATATAATTCCTGAATATTTATTTTTGCCTGAGAGAAAAGGCACTTTTATTTTTCCAATGTATTATCATTGTGTTATTTTTTAACCTGTGTTGTCAGCAGGAGCTGTCGTGACCTCAGGAACGCTCCTGGCTCTGCCTCATCAATAAAAGACCAATGATATTCTCGCACACCATGATACACGGGGGGTTATTACTGCGATGTCAGATTAAACACACATCGCTGCACAGTTATGAAACAACTCAAACTACAGCATATGGCATAAGCGACAGAATTAACGTCATGAAACAAAAAGAAGCATGGTTTAGTTCGGGTTTCTTTCTCCATCTACCAGTCTCATTATCATTATTAGTCTCTTGGCTCGCTGACCTGCTCGTTTTGAAATGAAAAACATTTTACAGTTTGGTTCCCTCCATCCCGCTTTTCAGGTATGTATGTCTTTGTTTCCATTTCTTTCCATTTTGATTAGAATTCAAACTAAAGCTGCACTTCTTTCCTTCATTTTATACACGCATACATATATATATATATATATATATATATATATATATATGTGTGTGTGTGTGTGTGTGTGTGTATGTGTGTGTTTAAAACACAGAACAACATGTATGTGTGATAGATGTGTTTCAGTGATGCAATCCACTGGGAATGCTTAGCAACTAATCAACAACAGTCATTATGTTTGGAGGAAAAGTACATTAAGGCTACTTAATTGTTTTAACATTTTTTATTAGCATATCTGCAAAGCTGCAAAACTGAATGAACGCTGATTAACGTTTTTTTATGGTTATGTTTAGGCCCCTTACTGCGCTACAGGTTAGAGAAAGGAACCCGAGGGAGGCTGTTTTACAGACACATGCAGGAGTGTTGTAGGGCAGGGACAGCTCGGGATGAGGGACTCAGATCAGGAACACAGCCATCAAGGTGCAAAGCAACAGCAGTTGGTGCAAAGAAACTGCCTGTAGAGGAGATTCAGAGAAGAAGCTGCCCGATGTGTCTCTCAGGCAGGGTCGGCGGATGAATTGGGAAAGTGCAGAAAAGAAGAAACTTAGCTGGAGGGAAGTGTGGTGCACGGAGGCAGGCGGGATTAGATCCATTCTAGGAGCAACTTATGATGTGCTTCCATCACCCCAGAATCTCAGCAAATGGAAACGAAAACATGACCTTTATGTTCAGGTCAGGGAGCAAAACCAGCCTGTCAGTTGGACAATTCACCTGGAGACATAACCAGGTGATACAGTCTCTAATAGCAGCCATTGAGAGCAGGTGCTTAGAAGTACTCATTGGATGCAAAAAACTTTGTTTTTTAAGAGACAACACATCCCTCACACACCGTCCTCCTCTGATTAGACATCCTAAGTGTTCACACTCAGACAGACAGAGCTGAGCACCAACACCCAATGAAAATCAGTGTTCGCTGAGGTATTACTGTATCTTGACATGATAATCTTCTTTTTAAATGCACCACTGCACTCTTTCCCCCCACCATAGAGCACTGCAGACAGCTCATACATTATCATTGAGTGCCTTTTCTCTTTCCTTCCCCTTCTCTGTGTCACACCCACTGACTCCCCCTCACACCGTCCTCCCCCCGTCCTCCAACTCTCTCTAGCTGGAGTGTGCCAGTGTGAAAACCTCATTATGTTCTGCTACTGGACCTGCAAACTCAATTGGACAGAGAGCTACAGTCCGGGTCTGAGCCAGTGTGCCTGTATTGTGTTTTTGTGTGAGTGTGGATGTGCGTGCGTACATGCCTGATTGTGTGTGTGCAGATACCTGTATGTGTGATCAGTGGTGAATATATCAGGAAGGGCTCCATCGGTGTGACAGTGCCAGCTACATATTTCGCAGAGCTTTAACTGCCACCTCATTCACTCTGCTTTTCTGCCGGCCCTGAGCTATTACACTTAACAGACTCTCTTGTCCAATAAAAGCCATTCTTTACCACTATTGCATCATTTTCACTATGTGCAAACATATCCATTACTAAGGGAACTCATGATTCATTTTAATTGTGGAAGACATGAAAGTTTAAAAAAACTGGATATAATGGAGGAAAATCTGCAACCTTGGAGTCAGAATTAGACAGTGTCTTGATGTAAGGATTTGATTTTAATACTGGTAACTCGAATGTGAGATAACAGTGTCCCCTCTGTCCAGTCTGATCTCAGGTTTGGATGGAGACTGTCTCTCCCTGGAGCATTTTTCGGATACAGAACACACACTGACTGTACAGCCTTTCCAAAATTCTGATGTACTGAACAAAGAAAACTGTCTCAATGAGGAACAGAGCAGGTTCCTCAGAGGATAATCCAACTTATATTGGCCACTCTCTGATGAGCAATTAGAAAGAGGATTCAATTATGCTCAGAGATAGCGAGAGTGTAAAACTCAGTTAACTTTGCATTAGCACCTCTTTCCCTTCCTCTTCGTCAAGACAGATACAATGGAGAGAGCGGCTGAACTGAGTAGCATTCTCAAACAGCCCCATTCATCATCCTCCCCAGCCCTATCTTCCTGCGTCAGGGATAGCCTTGTTCACTCAGACTGCCCAGCTGTGACGAAAGGGAAAAAAAACCTCTTAACTAACCAGACATTTCTGCGTCAGCCAGAGAGTCTGACAGAAATCAGAACTGAGAGAAACACACAAAAAAACACACAAGAGCAAAATACTGCAGAGGAAACATGACATTTGTCTGATAAATATAATGTTTTCTCCTTTTTCTAAATGCTACAGAAATAAATATTTGTATGCATAGATGGTCACGGCTGATTTACAATTACTGAAGTACAATGCAAAAAAATAAATGGTTGCATTGAGGTAAGACCTGAATGCATCAGCTGCTGAGAACAATTCAAGGATGGTATTTGTATGGTAGCAGCATTTGTACAAGATGTCATATTACATTTAAATCAAGACTAAGTAAGACTGAATAAGGTTATTTACCCTTGATTTACACTTATTTAAACTGACATTCAATTTGATGTGGTGAACCTGCTAAACATTTGCCTATTTACACATCCAGCAGGTATGGAGCTACATTATTATTCACTTGGAGTCGTGTTTCTGTCCACCAGGAAAAGTCCAATATTCTCTCTCCTTTTAGCTCTGTTTTGCTCTCTACTTACTCCTGAGGGGAATTACATTTTTGCAGCAGCTAAATCTACACTCCACTATGTTCACCAGCTAGTCACTAACTTTGTCTATGCACTGTTTCTGTTACTGAGCAGGTAGGATACAGCGGGGGTTTCAATCTTTTTGCTGAAAAGAGCTGCCAGCTTTAACTGGAAAAAAAAAGTTGAAGAAAGCAGTGAGAACCTAAAGAGTCGAGCTGCGGGCCAAAAAAAACCACTGGAAAAGCACAAGTATAAAGGTCCATAGAGCTGCGGGAAACTGCAGAGTGAGGTGATGATCAATTGTAAAAAAGCGACCCCCTTTCAGATGATCCATTGTTAATATAAAAAATACTGATTAAAGCTGCTTTAATAAACAAATAGCATAATCAAGTTTGTGACCAACTATCATGACCAGACCTTTGATTTCATCTTTTGAGTCACTCTGCGAAGCACAAACTGAAGCTGATGTTAGCTGCGGGGCAAATCACGCTCCATTCTACTTGAGCTGTGGAGAGAAGGATAACTAGTTCGGTGGTTTTAGCCTTCAGTTTCTGGTGATTTTCTCTGGCCTACAACTGACACTTAACTAGATAATTACTGAATATTATAGTTATTTTGTCTCCTATCTCTCTTCTTTCTCTGAAGTTGCGTGTGCTTTAGGGCAGATGAAGATCAGTCAAGCCTTGTTTTCCACTTACCTCATGGAGCAACATTATGCAAGCTAATGGTCTAATGATATGTTTCCTCTCTTTGTTGTGAATGATTACCCATAAAGTCCAATTTCAGGCCAGATGCCAATGTTGTGGGATCATGTCAGGCTTTTCTGTATTACACAGGCTATTTATGTCTAGAAATGCTGCAAAATGCATTTTTAGGCTTTTGTGTGTGGGCGGTGTATATGTGGTATTTTGGTGGTTGAGTGGGGTCAACATCATAGTATGAGTCATATGCATGAGAGTGGGGTTGTAAGTAAAGGACTAAGTACAGACAAGCTGACCAGAGGGTGTGTGAGGGCAGCAGGATTCGCAGGATAGTCAGAGAAAGGAGCTTGTGAGGTTAACACAGTATGAATTCTGGGTGGGGAAAATTGTGTTGAAAGTGAAGGCCGATCTCATCCCTCTCCTCACAGCTTCCACTGAGGGTAAACAAGGCTGTTGTCCAGAGAGAAGTGGGAACTGCTGCAGACATGAGACGTACTGTTCCCACATGAAACTGGTAACTCCATGATAATCTCAATGTTGCAATTCTTAGACATGTTTCGCCTTGTTATTAAGAACATTTTGTTGTTGTTTGTAAGTTTGCTGTGTTGAAAAGCACTGAAGGACTCATGAGCTCCATCACTGGTTCAAGTCACTTTATTGAGAGAGTAAGGAACAAAACACTGCAATTTAGCTGCAGTATTAATTCAAAGTACATAAAAGATCTAAAACTGAATTGATTGCCTCATGCAGTTGATTGCCTTACAACAATGAAGACAAAAGCCCAAAACATCCCTGCTGAAAAAACCCATGAGAAATGTTACACATGCATTGATCACATATCTTTATATTGTTATAGTTGTTCTCTGGAATTTGTAGAAAGTCCTTCAAATGTCTCCTGCTGGTTAACAATGAAACACTTTGAATGACTTTTTAAGAGATAATAAGATATTGTCGGCCATTTTAAGGCACATCTGGCCAAAACAGTTCTATTTGTAGTTTGTGTGCTGCCAGATGTCCTCCACCATTTATCTTAGTATATTTAAATGTCTCTAATAAGGGACTGATCTGGGCTTCTTCGTTTGTCAGGTTAATTTCTTTCAAAATATGAATCCAGTCCATATAAACACACATTTTGTTCATCGTATTGTTTTCCTCTCTGTTGAGACTATGTATTTTACAGAGCAAAGAAAAAATCAATATGTTGCTTTTATATGTGATAAAGAGACGGCTGTTAAGTATAACACCAAAGGGAGTGAAAGTGAAAGCGAAAGATGCAGAGTACGTGGCGTCTCTTTGTTTGTTAATACACCTTTTCATGACGATCGAAGTGTCTCAGACCACGTCTGTGTAAGACAGACCAAGACTAATGTTAGGGCAAAGAAAGCAGAGCAATAATGACTCATCCCAATGACTGGATGAAATCCTTTGGTTATAAATGATTTTTTGTGTGTGTGCTTCAATATTATGGTGTTTTTGCAATATTCCAATTATTATATTAAACATGTGGATACCACATCCTGCATAAGCTTGACTGACATCTGTAATCCAGACAGATGGAGTCTGTTTAGACTGCTTTTCAGCCCACATCTTTGCTGTTTTGGTTCACTCTCACTGCTCTCATGGGTGTCTCTTCCATCCTCTGTACACGACCTGGCCAGCACCAAATGGCAGGCAGCCAAAGTTAACAACAAGCTGGTGAACATAGTGGAGAATTTAGTAGTTAAAGAGCCAGATAATGGACAACTTTTCAGCTTGACAAGTATGCTTGTTAGGACGAGCTGGTGCGCCCGACACTTTTCATGTTTATCAAGTAATGGATGATTGAAATTCTTTGAGCCTGTATAAAACACACCTGCATGTCTGCTGCATTTGGACATGAACGACATATCTTGCACCACATGACCAATGACAAAAGGTGCGTTTTGCAACAGCTGACATTATGAACTTCTCATTTTTGCTCTGCTTATACAAACTTATTTTTAACAAGCCAAGCAGACACAGACTTCAACCCCTCAATGGGTTGGTTGGACTTGAATCAGCCTCCTCCTGATGACAGAATGTGTGACTCAGGTGATGAGCATCAGATCAGTGTGTGTGAGGTTCTCATCTTGTTAGGAGGTAGACGTTCGTATCAGCGTTGGTTGTCTTCAGGAAAGCAGGAATTATAAAGAGGCTGCACATTTTTAAAAAATAATTGTAACTTACTGCCGTGAACCTTCTGCTTTTTGTCAGGCCAAACAATCTTGACAACACTGAACCTTCGCTCACTTCTTCCCAGTTATTATCATTTAGCCACTCGTTCACTGACCAAGAGCTGGGCCTCCCTTTCTCATATAAAGTCACTGTAGCAGATCATCCTCACTCGACGCGTCATTCCTCTTCATCCTTTGCACCACTTCTCATCTGCTCGCTCCTTTCTCCATTCAGCACATGACACACTTCCCCCACTCTGTCAACCTCCATCACTCTTTGAAGTTAATGAGTCAAAACTATCAGTCGTTTCGCTTTTAATTAGAAAACGGACAGAATGATTACATTTTTAATTGAAGCTGTCATTTTCAATTAAGATATGACATCCCTGAGAAGCCCTCTCCTCGCTCAACTTTTTATTTATTCATTTATCAGCAGCCTTCTCAAGATGTTCCACTCCTTTGCCTCCTGATCTCTTTCGTCTTCTCTTGCTGTTAGGGGCCCTTCTCATCGTTGGAGTATGATATAAGTCCCTTTGTTGTTAAGCACTGCTTTGCACTAAGTGGTCTTTAGTGTCTTATTTTTACTCACATCTCATAATCCTCTCTGGTCACTCGTCTTCAGATTCTATCAAATTATATTTGTCCTCCTTTAAATTCATATTTTTTCATATTCCTTTTGTTCAACCTGCTCATGACAGGACTGCATCTGTATAGTGCTTTTTTACTCAGCCTTCAGTAGCTATTTGGGGTTCAGTGTCTTGGACACAACATGCAGACCTGCCCCACTGGCCTTCTGATTAGTGAGCATCCTTCTCTACTTGGCAAGACAGCGCTGCTCCTGGACCTTCTCTCCCAATGAATCGTAGATGTATGGTTCCAATCAAAGGTATAAAAAGATGCGTATTTAACTCTGATATAAAGGGAGTTGGTTTTGATCTGTGCAAATCAGTTTAAAATACCAGAAATTAGATGCAAGTAAAATAGAAAACATTTTAAAACGAATTAAATAATTTAGAAATGAAACACAACCTTGTAAAGTGGCAATGGTTCAGCTTCCAGAAGCTGTCCAGCCCCAGGGAACAAACTTCTCTAAAATCAATGCATTTTGAGCGAAAGTTGTCTGGATCTTCCGCCAGAAGCTTTTTCCTCAAAAAGGGCAAGCGTTTTCTCTTACAGAGTTCAAACCCTTTTTGGCAGAGGTATCTTTCAAAGATTGAGAAAAGGGGCGATTGGGAATAACCAGTAATTTCAGATGCAGTCTTAACTATTTCCTCTCACATTCTTTTCTGTAGAGACCAGGCTACACTGTCAGGACTTTAACGGGAAAAGTCAGCAGCCTTGCCGTAGTCTATGTAAAAAAAAGACTTTAAAAATCGTAATTTGATTGAGCAGTTACAAAAATATAATCATTGGTTCCATGTTTTTATTACTAGTAAATAAAAGTATGGAATGAGAAAATGTATGTACGTTTTGTAATTTTCATCCAGAGGAAGTGTTTGGCCCCTGAACACATATCTGAAGATATTGAAAAGCTAAAAGTGCTTGCATGCAATTACCATACCATTTATACCATTATACCATACCAATACCATTTTATTGATGAAAAGCAATAGTCTTGAATTAGTACAACAGGCTTGAGCTGGATAACATCCTAATAGCTTTGTGGCACAGGACCTTGATATACACATTTTACCTAAAAATACGTATTTGCCAAAATTTCTGAATTTGAATGGGTGTAAGCTATCAGTAAAAACGTGGCTGTAAATTCACTGATTTGGGCATTCGCTCAGTAAGAAGCTCAAAGGATTTGATGACTTTGATGCGCACTCTGCATTTTCAAACATCTAAACTAATAATTTTTAAAGTGTGTGGGACACCCGCAGTGAGCTATCTTTGTGATTTCTCGTTTGATGTTGGCAGCAGATTGTGAACATGCAACGCTCTCCAGAAAGAGACTGGAAGTTGATCAAGGCATAGAAATAGTGGTGTCGATCTTTCTTGACGAATGTAAGTTTAAAAAAAGAAGGAAAAAAAAGATCCAGGATGGCTGCCTTTCAAAGCACACTGTCATTTTGTTTTATAAGGCTTGAAATGTGATGTGTCGTTTTGGATTCTGATTCTGTAAATGTCCCACTCATTTCATTTTCTTTTCAGAAAAGTCTTTTATAGCATTTTAATCACTGAACTGTGAACCATGAGTCTTCCATTCTTTTCATCCAGCTATGAGACATGATCTCATAATACCAGATTAGAAGCATTAAAATATTAGAAAAACGCAAATGTACAAGACTGCGTGCGTAATAGGGAACTAATGACACACACCATTAAGTGTGTATGCAGGGACATTGCTGCAGCCAGTCGAGATGCACAGAGCAGGATGTTCAGGTTGTAAAGACAGAAGCTGTAGATGTTGAGCACTGTTCTCTTTTTTTTTGTTAAGCACACCATGTCTGGCAGGGAAACAATGGTGAGCTAAGAACCGAGACAACATTATTTGTGCTTTTCCTGGTTGTCAGTGCAACATATCTAATTGGCGGAACTTGTTTGAGGATTGTTGGGTAGAGACGTACTTCACGAGAATATGGATCTAAAAATGATTTCTAAATTATGAAAAACAAACTGATTGAAAACTTCTAAAGAAACATACTGTGACTCCACAGTCTTAGCTCATGGTAAGTTTACTTTGTCAAATTAAGGCTAATGATTCTCTGTAGACTTTGTGCTCAGCATGTACACCCTGTTAATATTCAAAGAAAGCAGATTCTGCAATAATTTGACTTTAATTAAAGAGTAACTTAACACCAGGCTGAAAACCTGTCCTCTCTGGTTCGATTTTTCAAGTCTGTTTCACCTCTGATCACACATAGTGTTTCTGATGGGTGTGACAGGTGAGACGTGCACCTACACCATCACCTGACAGTGATGCCACATACAGGAATTTAGTGGAAGTAAATGATTAAACTTAAAAATTCTATTCTATTCTAAATTCTGAAAATTTATTTACTGACCTCAGTTGAATTCACTGAACACAATCTTACACTTAGACTTTAATAAAATAAATGGGAGCAGATTCATGTATTTGTCAAGTTTTGCACCCAGGTCTTGATTTAGCCTTTGGTTTTGTTCTGTGTTAGTTTTGTCTTTGTTATGTGTCTTAGTTTTCTGCCTGTGTTTTGTTATAGTTCTTTCTGTGTAGCCCTGTCATGTTGTTGTCCTTGTCATATGTAATGTTTAGTTCTGTCAGTTCTAGTTCTGTGTTCTGGTTTCTGTTCTGTTTGCCATATTTCTATGTCCAGTGTCTTGTCATAGACTGTATAAAATATGGACGTAGTGTCCGTGACGTCACCCATAGGTTTCTGAAGAGCAGAAATGAAGCAAATCGTAGTGCGTAGCCATCTTGGTAGCCTACCTCCGGTTACTCCAAATATGGACAAAGAGGTGGAGCGAGGGCGGAGCTGAGGCGGGTCGAATGAACGCTATTGGCTGAAAAAAAGCCGCTGAAAAAAGCCGCTTTATTCGAAATAATCAAACTCGCTACGGCTAACCAGCTAGGTTAAATGCTAAATAGCGTTGCTAGCCGGCTAACCCCACGACGATCTCTTTCCCAAACTCAGTGACTAGAATTAGCCGGGGTGTCGCCCTTTAGACCGTCAGTTCATAGCTGTCAATCAAAGTGGCGCCACTTAGATTGACAGCTATGAACTGTGCATAATGATGTACGCTGTATATTTTAAACGAACGCCTTATAAAAAAATTCGCCCCCCCCAGAGTTGTCATGGAGTGGAAAAACAGCTTATGAGACTAGAGCCATGTTTTGAACCAGGCTGTAAATATGTTTTTTTTCTGTCATAAAGTCGGACATTTTAACATGGGGCTCAGATCGGCTCAGATGTAATTGACTCACTTCTGCAGCCTGCTCTAGCGGTTTTTCGAGGAACTGCAGCTTTTTTGCACTTCCGCATTGGCTTCATTTTTCAGTGCCGGAGGTTGCCGCTTGTGTCTTGTCTCCGATTCAGGTCACCTACCAGCCACACCCACCTCATCATGTCACCTGTGTTTTCTGTTCTAGTTTATCACCTCTGCACTCTATATAAGTCTGTTGTTGTCTCTTTGTGTTTGCCGGATTGTCACTATTTTTCTTGTCACGTTATGATCACGCTCCTTGTTCATGTTCACGTCCTTGTGTTTAAACGCCAAAGTCCTGCAGTGAGTTTTTGTTAATACTTTGTTTTATTTTTATTAAAGTCTTTTTGAGCAGTGATTTGTGTGATGCGCCTGAGTCCGCACCCGCCCGTTCTGACAGAACAATCCGGCCAAGTTATGGACTCAGCTCACACTATCACGGAAATTGTGGACAGGTATGGAGCCTCCGCCCAGCGCACTGTGGACGCGCTAGCGGGGTTAAACGAGCTAATGGGCCGTCTGTTGGCTAGCCTTCCGCCCGCGCCCGCTCCAGAGTCGGCTAAGCTTGGGTCCGCTAGCCTCCTACCCGCGCCTGCTACAGAGTGGGCTAGCCTTGGGTCCGCTAGCTGCCTGCCCACGCCTGCTCCAGAGTCGGCTAGCCTTGGGTTTGCTAGCCGCCTGCCCACGCCTGCTCCAGAGTCGGCTAGCCTTGGGTTTGCTAGCCGCCTGCCCACGCCTGCTCCAGAGTCGGCTAGCCTTGGGTCTGCTAGCCGCCTGCCCACGCATGCTCCAGAGTTGGCTAGCCTTGGGTCCGCTAGCCTTCCGCCCGCACCTGCTCCAGAGTCGGCTAGCCTTGGGTCCGCTAGCCTTCCGCCCGTGCCTGTACCTGAGTCGACTAGCCTTCGGCCGGCTAGCCTCCTGCACGCGCCTGCTCCTGTGTCGGCTAGCCTTCGGCCGGCTAGCCTCCAGCCATGGTACCAGCCCAAGCCACAGCTGCAGCTCCACGTTCCCAGCTACCTGCCCAAGCCACAGCTGCAGCTCCAGGTTCCCAGCTTCCAGCCCAAGTCACAGTCACAGCTCCAGGTTTCCAGCTACCAGCCCAAGTCACAGCCACAGCTCCAGGTTCCCAGCTTCCAGCCCAAGCCACAGTCACAGCTGCAGTCTCCAGAACCGTCTGTGCCCGAGCTGCAGTCTCCAGAACCGTCTGTGCCCGAGCTGCAGTCTCCAGAACCGCCTGTGTCCGAGCTGCAGCATCATGACCCTCCAGTGCCCGAGCTGCAGCATCATGACCCTCCAGNGAACCTCCTGTGCCCGAGCTGCAGCCTCCAGAACCTCCTGTGCCCGAACTGCAGTCTCCTGATCCTCCAGAGCCCGAGCGGCAGCCTCCAGACCCTTCAGTGCCTGAACTGCAGTCTCCTGATCCTCCTGTGCCCGAGCTGCAGCCTTCAGAACCTCCTGTGCCCGAGCCGCAGCATCCAGACCCTCCTGTGCCTGAACTGCAGCCGCCAGACCCTCCTGTGCCTCGACCGTCGCCAGACCCTCCAGAGCCTCGACCATCGCCAGACCCTCCAGAGCCTCGACCGTCGCCAGACCCTCCAGAGCCTCGACCGTCGCCAGACCCTCCAGAGCCTCGACCACCGCCAGACCCTCCAGAGCCTCGACCACCGCCAGATCCTCCAGAACCACGACCGCTGCCACGGCCGCCGCCGCACCCTCCAGAACCTGTGCAGCACCCTCAAGTCCTGCTCCCATGTCACCGCTGGTTTCCAGGTCACCACCGGTCTCCAGCCTTGCACTCCTGACTTTTGTCTGGCCACTGAGTTTTTGTTAATACTTTGTTTTATTTTTATTAAAGTCTTTTTGAGCAGTGATTTGTGTGATGCGCCTGAGTCCGCACCTGCCCGTTCTGACAGTATTGTCTTTTTTAGCAGTGCAGGAACAAAGTCGCTCCAACAGCTGCAGCTGGAAGTTCTTTGTCTGAAAAGAAGAACTGACTCTGCAATCTGATAAAATGTGAAAGGAAAAGATTTTTCTTCATTTGCTAGTGAACGAACAGTCATGGTTCTCAAGTTTAGTTTAACTTAGGTGTTCTTACATTTCCAAAACTATAGAAGATAAGAAGCTAATTATTCAAACAAAGCACAGGTAACACACATTTTTATGACAGCAGGAGAACTTACAGTTTTAAGTTTAACCAACTCCAAATGATTCACAGTGTGGAGGTCGGCAATAATAAGACTTTCAGCGGTGCTGTTTTTTAACTGAACATTATGAGGTTCAGCTGGAAGAGTGAAAACACACTGATAGTGATATTTAAAAATGAACTGAATGCTTTTAGAAAAATTTAAAATCTATTTGTGCTGTAAGACATACAGTTGACTATCTAAAATACAGTAATTATCTGCCATTATATTCAACTACACCTCTGTAATAAAAACACACAGGGATCCATTAACTATTTACCATTTAGTACATTTTCTAGCATGCAGGGCAGCTAATGTGCCACTTTTCTGCACTAAAAGGGCACATTACAGGGCATTTTATTGCATTGTCTTGCACACGGGGCCACTGTGGAGGACACTTTATCATGCTTTATCTACCACATCATCATCCAAAGAAGGCACTTTAGCTTTAGTGCGTTTCTTTTTCAAATAAAACACACCAGATTATTTTGGTTTGATTTGATTATGCTTGTACCCTGGGCTCCTTCTCTTCCACAATGTATGTGCCTTAATCAAATATTTATTTATTTATCCATTCTTTCTCCTTCATGGCCTTTCTTTCCTGTCTTTCCACGGTCTCTTCTATTGTCTTCCTCTGATTCTGCCCTCCTCTCGTCTCGTCTTCTCCTCCAAACCCAGAGGAGTGGGTGGCTGCGGCTCTTTACGGTCCATTTCCTGGTGAGGAGGCTCTTGAGTGCAGCCTGAGCCATTCTTTCCCCCGTACAATGCTGCGTTCTCATTAACGCTTATCAAAGTTCATCTTGCATCCAAATGCTGTGGGCCGCTCAATAGTGGCTACACACTGAAAAGAGAAAATGAAAAAAAAAGACAAAGCAAGCTGTGGAGAGGGGGGGGGCTTCATGTAGATAAAGGACAGAGAAATAATGGTTTAATGGTGATTGAGGGCAGGCAGAATTATCACTGCAGTCCTCTGACTAGACTGAACATTGGTTTGATGTAAAATTAAACTGTGTTCATATCTGAAACTATGATAAGTGTTTTTCATGTTTCTCTGTACAAACCAATACTTGTCTTTGTCCATTTGAGTTTTTTTCGAGCTGGAAAAAAAAAGTTAGAGAAACATAAATGGCTCGGACAAATAATTAAATAGAATATGTAATCATAATTCAATCTTACTCACACAATAGATGCACTTTGAATGCCCTCGTGTTATTTGCCTCAGCGTCTTGGCAGGAATGCCAAAGCCAATACTCACAAACGACCACAAGGGACATGGCAGAGATGAAAACGTTGTCCCACTTCCAGTAAGGACACGAGCAGGTGGAGACACAAAGCGAGTGCTTAGTGCAATCCTCACTTGATTTGTACAGATGATTAGAAATCACTGTGTAATTCTGTCTATGAGTATCATCTACCGCTCCTCATGCATGTACATGGTTACTCCTCCTGTATCACCACATCCTACAGTGCAGCTGGATTTTCCTCATTGAGATGTAAAGAGCGATAATTACAGACTGATTGCAGCTTTCAATGACTATCACAAGATGCTTAAGCACATAAGAGCCCTATTTACAGTAAGAAAAAAATCCTGCTGTCTGATGAGAGCCTTCATCTGAATCCCCGTCTTGTAATATCATATGACGGGTGGATTTTTGTCTACTTGGTGTCTATTGTCGTCTCTGCCACGTGCTCGCCAACGCCATCGTCCCTGTTAATGACTGTGTTGTTTCAGCTTAGCAGTTATTTCCCTTTTGACAACAGGATACTGCAAATGTCGTGTGTGTGGTGAAGTTAGCTTTACCTCTTTGATTCGTTGGTGATTTTAACTGAGGAGCAGTTTAATGATAAAACACCTTATATAATTCAAATTACAATCTCACAGGTCATACTGTCTTATAACTGCCAATGGACACAGTGTTATATAAATGGCAGATTAAAGGATGTGATAGATAGATTAAAATTATACATGATTTAATTTTTATTTAAAAAGTGAAAAACTGAAAAGTGCAGTGTGCAAAAGTATTCAGCCCCCTTTTCTCTGAGTGCAACCAATTGCCTTCAGAAGTTGCCTGATGATTGCTGAATGATGGAATATTGACCTCATGACTAAATAGAGTCCACCTGTGTGTATTCTAGTCTGTTATTATCAACTGTTATTAACTATTGGGGAACAAACAGCATCATGAAGTCCAAGTAACACACCAGACAGGTCAGAGATAAGCTTGTGGAGAAGTTTAAAGCAGGGTTAGGCTGTAAAAAGATTTTCCAAGCTTTGAACATCTCACGGAGCACTGTTCAGTCCATCATCCGGAAATGGAAAGAGTATGGCACAACTGCAAACCTACCAAGACACAGCTGTCCACCTAAACTTACAGGCCAAACAAGGAGAACACTGGTCAGAGATGCAGCCAAGAGGCCCATGGTGACTCTGGACCAACTGCAGGGATCCACAGCTCAGCTGGGGGAATCTGTCCACAAGACAACTATTGGGCATGCTCTGCACAAATCTGGCCTTTATGGAAGAGTGGCAGGTAGAAAGCCATTGTTAAAAGAAAACCAGAAGAAGTTCACCAGAAGCCATGTGGGACACAGCAAACATGTGGAAGAAGGTGCTCTGCTCAGATGAGACCAAAATTGAACTTTTTGGCCTGAATGCAAAACGCTATGTGTGGCAGAAAACTAACACTGCACATCACTCTGAACACACCATCCCCACTCTCAAACATGGTGGTGGCAGCATCGTGCTCTGGGGGTGCTTCTCTTCAGCAGGGACAGGGAATATGGTCAGAGTTGATGGGAAGATGGATGGAGCTAAATACAGGGCAGTCTTGGAAGGAAACCTGTTGGAGTCTGCCAAAGACTTGAGACTGGGGCGGAGGTTCACCTTCCAGCAGGACAGCGACCCTAAACATAAAGCCAGGGCTACAGTGGAATGATTTAATACAAAACATATTCATGTGTTAGAATGGCCCAGTCAAAATCCAGACCTAAATCCAATTAAGAATCTGTGGCAAGATCTGAAAACTGCCGTTCGCAACCGCTCTCCATCCAATCTGACTAAGCTTGAGCTGTTTTGCAAAGAAGAATGGGCAAAAATTTCAGTCTCTAGATGACCAAAGGTGGTAGAGACATACCCCAAAAGACTTGCAGCTGTAATTGCAACAAAAGGCAGTTCCACACAGGGGGGTGAATACTTTTGCACACTGCACTTTTCAGTTTTTTATTTAAAAAAAAAATCATGTCTAATTTTCTTTGCACTTCACAATTGTGTGTCACTTTGTGTTGGTCTTTCACATAAAATTCCAATAAAATATATTTATGTTTGTGGTCGTAGCGTGACAAAATGTGGAAAAGTTCAGTAGATAGATAGATAGATAGATAGATAGATAGATAGATAGATAGATAGATAGATAGATAGATAGATAGATAGATAGATAGATAGATAGAACAATACAAAACAACAATAACTGCTCAAGCTCATGCTCCTGAAGATGTTTATCTTAAGAAATGGATCACAAGCTTATTTATTTGTTTCAAGGTTAGATAATTTCCCACAACAGCTGGCCATAGTTGTTTTTAGGAAATGTTACTCAAACTTGAGTAAGTACTATTAATATTTGTTGGGGGCTATTTTCAGCTGCAGATTAATACATTATTTATTTAGTATTTATAACTTTAGCTTTCTCAACAAAATCACTGTTACCAAGCAGCCAAATCTGTTATTTGTGGAGTGTTCATCATCACTCTGCATCCTGTAAACAGCTGTGTTTAAAAAAGAAGAATATTAATAAAATAAGTTGCTTTCTCTCACTTCCATAACAAATGCACATGTCAGCCAGATCAAGACCTTCATGAAACAAGGTGCAGAAAAACTCCTGCTATTGTCCACAGGGCACACCAAACACAAAATGAAACTTCCTCGAAGCTTTAATAACAGTGTAAATAAGAGTTATCACATAACTTTTTCAAGTTGCACAAACTGGAGAGTTTCAAAAGAAGGGAAACACACAGAAAACGTTTTGGAGGGTGGTTGGCTGAAGAACAAACGAGCCATTCGAGAGGAGTGATTTGGTTTCTCTGAGTAATCGTCAGCGCAGTGAATGGTTATTAGCAGTGTTGCTTAAAACAAATATATCTGGCTCAATAGGCTTCTTCTCAGCTCAAAACTCTCGGAGCCCCAGAGCACACACATCCACTTTCCTCACAGCTCAGTAGCGTGAACAGCGTGGAAAGTCTTCACTCTCCATTGTGACTCGGCCTCGGCCAAATAAACGCCCAGAGGAGACTGTCTCATACCATAAACACCAGCAAGGAACTTAACCATGATGGATGGTGGTGGAGAATGTCTCCACTTTGCTCAGGCACTCTGTCCCCTGACTCAATATTTAGGCATCTTCATTTAGGCAATCAATAACTCATGTTCCCGAGTCCGTGTACATATTGTGCTGATTTATTTAATACAAACTACCTGTGCCCCAAAAGAATCAGGTCTGAAAGGAAAAGGGTAGTTTAGGGGATTAGATGTTCTTTGTAAAGGGAAAATACAGTGACTAATGGGTGTGTGTGTATATGTATGTGTGTCTTAGCTTTGTGGTAATGTGTGTGTTTAGAGACAGCCTTAGGTCTTTGGGATGGCGCTGTTCTGCTGCTCCCTCTTTAATTGGCTGCTGGCCCCTCAGCCTCGCCTGAATGGAGAGTCATTTAGGGACCTTTCACTCTCATAGAGGATTTTCGGTTGCTGCTGCAGGAGAAATTGCATTCCTGTTTCCATACAATGGCCGGTCTGAGTCGGGGATGGGGCAAGAGTATCACTGTCATTATCATGACAATGGAAGCTAATTCCACTGCCACTAGCGCCATTCTGAAACCCTCTGCAGCACCAGCTTATCAGGGGGCACCATGAGACCAGCAGGAAGCTACGCGAGCACCGCGTCTCAGACACACATACAGTACACACTCACAGACAAACACTTTCAGGACACACTTTGTTTAGAGAGGTTGCCATTGGCATGAACCAGCTCATCAGCAAAAAAAAGTTTATAAGACAGCACATTTCACTTAGTGGCATACTGTGTGGCCAAAAAATCATCACCCCCAACATAAAATAAATGTAACATCGGCAGTCCCAGTGATCCACACATTGTTCAAACTATGAAAAATTGACTCTAAATTCCAGGAAAGTTTCCAAAGATGCCAAAAATATCAGGCACAATTTGGGGTAAATATATATAAAATGATGCGCAAGACATCAAAGATATATAACCATGAAAAAGTCTTGTGTTTGAATTTCTCACTTAATGTCTTTTACAGCCTTAAAAGAAAAGTTCAACACTTTAGGAAAACACTTATTTGCTTTCTTGTTGACAGTCAGATTGTTGAAAATTACAAATTTTACAAATTACCCCATGAAACCACATCTTGTAGTTTTTACACTCCAGATTCTTTATGTGCTCTGTTCTGAGTAACAGCAACACCAACTGACACAGTTCTACAACTGTACGCAACGAATGCCTTTATATTTGTTGGGACATTATCTGTAGCTACTTTATTCATCATAGCTCACTCATGATTATTTGCTTGTGACTATAACTATTGAACTACTGTGACACTAACTGTTATGGACTTTACTCATTTTATTTAACTCTTGTGGATTCTTCTGTATTTGCATGTTTACTAGACTATTGACTGTGCTGCACTTAATGTTGATCCTTTACTGGTGATACTTGATTTCTTCCTGACATAAAGTCAGATGGATGTAATTTGACAGAGTTAGGACAAAAGAGTGAGGATTAAACGAACAAGACATAACATATTTATATACCATATATATATATCATATTTACCATAAAGATATGAGAGTGGTGTTGATGTTCTCATCTAATTCTCAAAGAGTAAGTATATAAACTGAAATGAAGTCAGTGTGAGCAAAAATGTGTTTATGCCCTACGTAGACCTGCTGTCTTCTTACTTGCAGAGGGAAGATATAAAATGTTTTGAGTAAAGTAGAAACTCAGGAGAGCTCAAAGACAGTAAGGATTTCAGTTTGCTCCCACATGTTTGACCCTGTGACCTCATCCCCATTTTGTTCAATTGCACCATTTCACTGCAGCTCTGCACATCGGTCTGACCCCATTATCTGCAGCCTTTATCCCTCTCTTCCCTCTGAACGTATCATCATCTACCATCCAGCAGGGCCTTCCTCTGTTCACTGAGAGGGCAGCCTGATGTGGGACCTCAGAGCCGCCGCTAGACACTGGCCTGATCCACATTTAAACGGCACACTCACACACAAGCCAAACCAAACACAACACACACTTGCACCTACACACAGAAAATTCTTGTGGCTTGTGATGGGAACACAGGTCAGGTTTGAATCTTGGCAGGAATTTCCTCAGGATTTACTCCAGACATTTATTACATTTACCACACTGTTAAAAAAAAAAAAGGTCAAAATACAACAATTTAGCTGAACATAATCCCTCCTTGAAATTCTTTAGAATTTTATGTAATATTCAAATTTGTTATTTACATTATTTAAACAATTTGTACGTCTCTAACAGTAATTATGCATGTTCATTTTTATTAATTATTCTTTTACTATTCTAACTTTAACTTTAATTCTATCCACTTTCCTCTGGAGTCAGTAACTTGCAGACAGATCTGGTTTTGTGGTCGGCTGCTGAGTCACTGTTGGTGAGCGCTGTAGGCAAATCACAACACATGAAGCACCTTGAGGAATCTGTTTGTTGATTTGACGTGTGCTATTCTGACAGACGTCAGGTGAATCTCCCACCCTCCCATCAGGCTCAGATTTACCCTAAGACTGAAGGCATGCTCAACATACCTGATACTTCCTGATGGGTAAACAGTTTTCTGACATACTTACCTGGCAATACTTTGATGGTATTTCCATTGCAATCCTCTCACAGGATTGTCAAAATCTTGATAGAGGCATTACTGTAACAGACACTTTCACTGTCCAATGTGCTGAATCAATTTTTCAGCAAATAGAATTTTCCTTCCAAAGTTTTTCATGATTATCTGGACCGGGATTTAGACATACTGGTTATGTCATTTTGAAAAAAAAAAAAAAAAAGCAATCTTATCTTTTTTGTAAGCTCGCTCACATTTTGCTTTTCCCTTCCAAGATCATTTTACTAGTAAATACAAGACCGACTGCCTCACAAAATGTTCTGTAATTGTTTGCACAGCTGCAGTCAGGAAATTATATTAAATACCTTATGTGTTGTCGCTCAACTTTTAAAAAACTTTTAAACTTTGGGGATTTAAACAACTTTTAAATCGCACTCTCTTGTCAACTTTGCATAAAATTGTGTGGTATCAGAGAGAGAAATCAGGTCGCCTTAAATATGGGCACTCTGTATACTGTATCTTGCTTAGTCAATGGCCTTTTTTTTTTCTCTCTGGTGTTTATCTGGTATATGTATTATACCAAATATACTGGTAAGATGGCACAGGTGACACAACAACTCATCTCTTCAAGAAATAATTCACAAGCTCTTCCAACTAAATCCCATCTCCTGTCGTAACTGCTCTTATCCATTCTCTATCTTTAAAAATACATTATTTTCTTTTTTCCGGAGTTCTCTCCCACATAATTATTTTAGGGTCAAAGGAATATTTTCCAGGGGTCAAAACCATTAATTGAGGGGTTGAAGGTCATTCTACTTTTGCAGTTTTTGAAAGTTACTCAGGTTGAAAGTGTTGAATAACATGATGATGAAGTCTAGAGTCTTTCTACTGGCTCGGTGAGAATTATACTTCAGCACAGCAGTGGAACGCCAGCATGCTCATAACAACAATGTTAACACGCTGATAGGAAGCAGGTAAAAGTAACGAAACATAAAATACAGCTGAGGCCGATGGGACTGTCATTAGTTCTGCAGGTATTTGTTATTACATACATACATGTTGTTTTGCATGATGCATCCACATTTACAGAATGTGAGATGTTGTGTTTTAGTGCTATTTGTTTGCTCCCCACTGTTCTTTAACAAATGTTTTAATTTCCAGCCAGCTCACCGACATAACTGTAAGAAGCCCTCTCTTTTCTTTATCCTCACTCCTCCAAGCAGCATTTAGAGAAGAGAAACATCCTTTAATGATGGTAGACTAAATCGATTTTTGAGGTCACACGAGGGCAGAGGATGGAGACGATACAAGAGAAAAGAGCAGGGATGTGTAGCAGTGAACTGCATCCTTTTCGCTCAGTCTGAAGCTGCTCACTCAGAGGATGTATGCAAAGAATGAGACCATGTATTTCCTATCGGTACCATATAACCATTTAATGATAAAACATTTAACATTCAAACATGGAAAGTATATACAGTACATCTAAACTACATCAGTCCATTGATACAATGATTGACGAACCATATACCAGCAACAGCGGTAACTGTCCCAACCAACATGTGACACACCCTGTTTCACCTGCTGTCCCCCCACTGGGCAATGTGCTCTGCAGCTGCAAAACACACACACACACACAAACATGCACACACAGATAAAAATATAGTTAAAATTTATCACAAAATCATTAAGTGTGTGGGAAAAAAAATTGTCCTAAATCCCCAGTAATCCTTTCTTCAATTCGACTCAAACGTGACTCTGAGCAAACTGTTAATAACACACACCCACACACAGATAGTACTCTGTAGACTGCACACTGTAGACTCATAGCTTAGTGTCTGCCTCAGGCTGTGTGATAGCCACTTATCATTTTATTACCAATTAGCAAAACACAGCTACGAAGGCTGGAAATTACTCTGATGGGATGGAACGATCTGCACGCTTTTAATCAGCTGAATTTATGCATTTCACTTTTTGTTGCTTGAGTGAATTTTTGCTTTTATTTCAAGAGGAAGGGCAGGGAAATAATTGATTGAGGAATATTTGCATACATTTAGTTATTGACCTCTATACTTCTGTGATTTAACTACTGCTGATATAATCCCACATTCAAGCCCTCTCTGAATCACGATCTACCAGTCCTGCTTTAACACCAACAACAAAGAGGGTAGACATTTTCAAAAAAACAGGTTATAAAAATGTTGTCCGAGCAACGTTGACCACATTCAGAGCAGATCGCTCCTTCAGCCATGAGTGATCAATACCATATTCACAACAACCACTTGCAGACACAATCAAGTGGGCAAAACTAAACATCTGCCACCTTCTCATTCCTTACGATCAATGTAAGTGGTATGTGTATGTCTAAACACTGTGGGCCTTTGTGGACCTGACGTATATTGATCGGGCAAACGCTCTTGATGGCGAGCTCTGAGTGCCATTGATTTAGCCTGAGTGCCTTGCTTAAACGTGTAGGTAGGATCACACAGGAGATTTCAATGTTGTATTCACATCATTTATTGACACTCTGGATGGACATTTTACACTCCAACCTATGGTGATTATCAGTGACAGAGGCTGTGAAAGAGGTAATGCTAATTGTCTGGACACAGTGGCACACAGCAGGTGGTGGGAGAGACAGGAATAATTCTAAAGATCAGCCCATTTTAAATGTGAAAAATAGAGAAAACATTCTGCTGCTCAGAAAAACACAAAATGTTGTGCAGCTGCATTATGTGACACTTTTGATATGAAATGCTCAGTCAAATCACTCTATCCAATATAAAAGGCCGACTTGAAATGTTGAACTGACCACTACTTACTTACTTACTTTAAGAGACTTATTGCTTGCATAAAAAAATATAGCCTCAAACAACCATTTCCAGTAAACATCCATATCATTTCTCTCAGGACATGGTGGAACGTGGTCGCCCATTTGGCTTAGGCATTAGGCACCACCATTGCTAGGTCTTTTGTATATATGTTTGTTTAAATTTTTTGTCTACAGTATGTCAACAATGACAATGTATTACCTTTTCTGAATTCCTATTTTTGCCTATATTCCTCACATCAGATTTGCATGGTGACAGAGTGACTCACTGGTTAATGCTACTTAGCAGGAAAGTCCACCAGATCACGTTAGGTGGTCAGTTGTACAAGACATTTACCCTCTTAATACTTTCAACCACCATCACCCAGAAGGAGTCTTACCATGCAGACAAATATATCGGTTCTGTGTTTTACAGCGCTGGTTGTTCCAGTTAAAGGCGCTTGATGCCTGCAGCTCAACACAGTTTCCAAAGCTAGACAGAGAAAGAGAGGGAGTAAGAAAATCTGCAAGCTGAGGTTCTTCTCTGTGTCTTATTTTTTGAGCTGCTGATTAGACAGGTTTACTTAAAGATGAGGGGGGAAAACTTTTCTAGACAAGTTATGTTGGAATTTTTGATCAAGCAGTATGAAGCAGAGGAACCAGTACATAGCAAACAAACACAGATGTGGCCAAATAGATTCAGTGTCAGATATAGAAATTAGACAACAGTATTTCAGATGACTAACTGATTAAGGTATTCCTGATATAAGAACTAGTTTTATCATTTATAATAGAACAAGATAGATAGATAGATAGATAGATAGATAGATGGATAGATAGATAGATAGATAGATAGATAGATAGATAGATAGATAGATAGATAGATAGATAGAGAAGACAGAAAGAGAGAGACATCTAGTGGTCAGGGTGAAGATTGCAGGGCTTGTCCTTATTTTTTCCTGGTTAGTCCATGTATAAAAGTGCATGTACAATAATGTCAGGTACTATTTAAAAGCTGGATTTACTGATGAAAAAATGTCATTAGTCTTTTGCGAAAACCTTTAAGTCATACATATTATAGTCATACCACATTATAGATACATAGGCAGAAGCATCTGCAGATTAAAAGCCTGAAGCTCCAACCAAAAAAGTAATTTTCTTTTAGTTGTTTAGCTCCATTGCATTAAGCTGTCTATGTTTATGATGTACTCCGTAGTACCTAATGTCTGTTAGTAAATGTGTCTCTTACCCTTGATTGTCAGGTTGCCCAAAGGCAAAGCTGCTGAATCTAGGGATCTCTCCTGTGTCCCAGCGAAAAGAGTCTTTCAGATGCTTGTATGTCAAACCTGTGGAGCAACAATATTGCTATTTTATTCATGCAACATCTCCACAACCTCCACCTGGCAGTACTTCTAGTCACAGCAGAGTCTGCCACCAAACCTGGTGGTGCTGTCCAGTCTTTTAATATTTATTATGATGACTAAGATGAAAAACTACCGATCCAGAAGTTCCGTGTCTCAAAGTCAGTGTTGGTGACCTCATTGCTTGTCTCCAGCTGACTGAGATAAAATGCCAAGATGTCCTGAACCTTCTGATTGTGGATGTAGGCGAGGATACCCCCCCGTTCCTGGTGGTTTAAACAATAGAAAAACACACAGAGAATGAATCTCCTTATATGTAGATTTATATGATGCAGTCTAATGCAGCTGTAGAGCTTGTCTCGCTGTCTCAGTGGGCAATACACATCTGTCTCTTACCTGACAGCGACTCTTGGCTCCATAGTAGGTGTCAGCTTCTGAAGACACCGTGAAGCAATCGCCATCTATCATCACATCACAGCCGTGGAAGGGAAACTGCACTTTCTCTGTTGGGACATGAATCACCAAAAATACACTGAAGATAAACAGTAATGAGACCAACCATCCATTGTGGCTCAGGGTCAATGAACAGACTTATACTTATTGTAATCTTAATGATAATTGTGTTACCTATTTAGCCAGATGATACAAATCCACAGAAATACATAGAGAAACTTTACACTTAGTAATTAATGTTGTAGAACTGTGCCACTTCTTGATATCCACTGTGAATCCCATAATATTTTCACTACCTTTTCATCATGTCACCACACTCAGCATCCCCTAAGATAAATACAGGACGTAGCAGCAACCAGATGGATTTCCTCAGTATGTGTGTGTGCTCTTGAATGTTAAGCCAAATCTGTGTCTCAGAACAAATTGCTGAGGTGTGTGAAAACACAAAGAAGCCTATACTAAAGCGTGCTGCACTTACCTGCACACTCAGCACCACCATACCCAACATCACACAAGCAAGAGCATTCCTCTTCTTTGAAATGGCCGTGTACACACTGCACACTGCACCGCACTGAAACAGACAGCACAGTGAAATATGCCTCTGTACTTTGCATATTGAAAGTCTAAGATCTAGAGAACAGAGCAGTTAAATGAGGCCTAATGCTAATATGCATGCGTATGTGCTGGTACCCTGGCAAAGGCGTCCGGTGAAGCCAGGGTCACACTTGCACTTGCAGGATGACATATTAAGATGGCCGTGCCGACCGCAGCTCATACGACATGGATTCCTTGGAATCTCTGATAACAAATTTGCACACACAGACATGCACGTTGCAAAATGAATATCTAAATAAGTGGTAGAAACAGTGAGACAAAGCAGAAATATTATATGTGCACACCTTAGAGAAATGGCTATGATGAGCATAATGGACAAAACTACAGTAGTGGTAGTTGCAGTATAAAATTGAAATTCTGTTTTTATCCCTCAAAAACACAATGAGTGTGACATGCGTGTCTGTTTCAAGATTTTATCTTTAGTTCTTGTAAAATGATGTGATGAAACCTATTTATTTTTATAGCAAAGGCCTCATGCTCCCTCAGAAAGACACTGTGAATGTCCAATCACAGCAAAATTTGCCTCCATACCACATAATCCACCTACATGGTCCCACAGTCTAAAGCAGCCAGACATGGAAGAGGTGCAGAGAGAGCAGTACAGCCCCATCTTATAGGGCATCACCAGCTGGCTATTCACCTCCCAGTTACCCCTGCATCAACACACACACAGTATATACTGCAGAACACATATACAGAGACACACAATCGGACAAGATCTAGAGAAGTGGCAGCAAGGCTAAAACCGTATTCATGTTTTTAGTGTTTTTAAGATTTGTACAGGGAACTCCCTGGAAAGCAGTACTGATACTGAGTGGATTGTTCTGGTGAAATAAAGCAAACCTGCTCATAATACAGTAAGTATAATCTTACCCCTAATAATCAACTATTTTCTCTACATGCAGGGATTTGCATGCAATTTTTCATGTATTATTGTTTCAACAACATAATAATTTGTGAGCTTGATTGCAATTTAAGCTGCTTATATTTTGTTTAAAACTGAGTATTCATTTAGAAAATATTGATTAATTTGCCATTTCAAACTATGCATTTCTCAGGTGAATTTAACATTTTCCTGTTAGAGGGGGAAGAGTATAATTGTTACCCAGGGAAATATGCACAGACAAATATCTCCCAGAGGTCTCCTGCTCTCAGACACAGCTGGCTGGCACAGCCCACGTGACTGGAAGTGGCCCACACCAACTACACAACAAGACAACGTCAGTATTTTTAAAGGTGTCTGTAAAAGTGCGACTCCACATACACATATAGGTACATTTTGTTTTTGCATGATAATACCTGTGTATAGTGTTGACAGGTGGCGTTCTCTCTACATTGGCCTCTCGAGTAGAGAAAATCCTTTCCCTCCTCAAACCAAGAATCAATAACACTAGAAAATGATGCAACACCATAGGGAGAATTATCTGTGTTCCAGCCAATGTGACTGAAAGATGAGGCGTGTTGAGGGGCAACGTCCGAGTGACATGATGCCCTCTCCATTGCAAGTAAGGCTAACTTCTCATTCCACTCCTGAAAAGATAAGAAGAATATCTATAGTCATTTCACAGCTTTAATATAGAACAATTACAGTCAAACTTGCTAAAGGAAAACTTACACATATTTTAGCCTTCTCTGTTAAACTTCTCTTTCGTTTTCAGTATTGGACTCAAACAAGCCCCAGTTAATTTTCTTTTTGTCATTTTATCTCAGTTTATATTTACCACGTACAGTTTAGTCACATATCACCATTAATATTTGAAGTTGGCAGACGACCTTGTCGACACATCTGACAGAAGCCCACAAAGCCTTTCAAGCACATCCAAGACATTATTTTCTTTCTTTTTTTTTTTTTTTTTGCAAACTGAAGCAAATGAAGCTGTTTAATTCTGCATGAATAATTGAAAACTTAATTAGCAATTACATCAATAATTACCAACAGGAAATTTTCATCACCAACTCATTTAATTATCAAAATATATAATTGGGGTCTGTGGGACTTGGAGCTGCACCTTAAACCTGAAATAAAAGTCACATTGTACTTGCAGATGCTGATTAAAAGTGGATGAAAGAAAAACTCTTTGGCATGAAGGTCATTGCTAATAGTGCATAAGTGATTTTCTTTACCCATTTAATCCTTTTCAGGGATCAGAGCCAGTCATATGAGTGGGCAACAGGCAGGGAGACACTTTGGGCAAGCTGCCAGTCCATATCAGGGCCAGAAATGAAATGAATGAAATGAATCAAATGAGTGAAGTTGACTGGTCAGCACTTTGTATCAAGACACCCAGTATAAATGGTTTATAAGTTGGCTTTGTCACAGGTTGATAAATTGTGTGTGTGTGTGTGTGTGTGTGTTCAGTGTTGTTCAGTAACGCATTACTTATTAACAAATTCTGTTAATAAGGAAAATCTGTGATTACACTGCTCAGTAACGCTCTGTTGCTTTGGCATTTTACAGAGACGGCTGCAGAACATCTTTGCATGTTGTGTCGTCTTAACTTGCTAACATTAAACCAGCTGTTGATGGTCAGCAAATATTGTTTATGTATCATAAGAAATATTTAGTTAGTACTTATAAACCCTTAGTTTGTTTTAAAAAGTGGCACACTATCTTGGTAAATTAGACTCCTTTTTTCAGCTTAACTTAAGTTACCTTTATTCTAAGGTTATCCTGTCTGTATTTCCTGTCATATTCCAGTCTATTAGAGATGAAACCCCTAAATACCTTTTCTTTGGGAGACAGACATCAGAGGTATGACACTGATGTGTGTCATAGAAAGGCTGAGCCCTCTTGAGTTCATTGTTCGCTCTGATCTCTGATGTCAGCCAGCCAAAGTCATCGGCTCACACTTTGATGGCACTGGAGGGGTTGAAGGTCGCCGGGCGATATTTCATCCAAGACATTTCATTTCAAAGGATGTCATGTTGTATCAGCTGTGGGATTTGAACGTCTCGCTGAGGAAGATGTGCGCTCATACTCTAAGTGCCTTCTTTGTGCCACCAAAAATGACTGCTCTATCATTGTCTCCTGAAATAGTTAGAAATTAATTAAGCTCCACATTTGGCTTTGTGCTTCTTTCATCTTAACTGCATTAAAATTAAGTGTTGGAGCTCGGAAAACTCTGAGAGAGAGAGAGAGAGAGAGAGAGAGAGAGAGAGAGAGAGAGAGAGAGAGAATAAAATAAAATCTTGCGAACAGAGGTGATGATTTGAATTTGAACTTCTGTCTCTGAGAGTGATGGTATGACCTCATAATACTTCTGAGCCTCTCAGAGCTCAAAGAAAATCTGCAGACAGGGCACCAGGTAAGAAAGGGAGGAGCATAATTCAGTCCTAAAATATTGGTATTTTATCTCATCCTGAAAGCAAAGCCTAAAGGACTATATTATAATCACTTCAACACAATCTCACCACAGTACTTAGTGGTTTGTTTCCTATGTGGGGGGGAAAAAAACCTTATTCAGATATTCACAAACAGCTGAAAGCCTCGAGCCTTTTAACGTTTATCAGCAAAGCTCTTTAATATGCCTCTTCAGCTCGACAAAGCTTCCTCTGAGGGTTTTCACAGGGAAATTACCTGTAATACCACAGTTGTGAACGCAGAATGATTATCCACATCCTCTTTTTCTCATTACCGCTTATCAGTTGAGAACAGTTCTCGGAGGCTGAAGAGCAGTCGAAGAAAGAGGCTCCATCTGTACGGCTGGCTTTGAGGATGCAATCTATGACAAAGTGACAGCTTGGCCTGGCACGAATTTCATATTGGCCTTGAGGATATCTAGAGCATTGTGGCTCTCATAATCCATCGTTACCTCTTGGTCATCATCACGTGAAGGTGAGACAGTTGTGCAGATAAGAACTGTAAGGCAAAGTAATAGATGGAAGGAGATAGGGAGAGGATTTAACTAAGGTGTTAAAAAGTGGGATTAGAAAAACCTGAGTCAAAAATTAATATGAAGAACTGCTGCACATTCAGCAACACCTCACCATGACCCTTTAACTGTTCGTATCCCTCTGCCAAATTTAGGATGAATTCAGGTGCATTATTTTAACTATAAATTATCATGCACATTAAGAGACAGAGACATTTTTTAAATATTGGTTAGTTTTTTTCTTACAAAGAAAATAGTTTCACTGGTGTCATTTCACTGTGCGACCCTCACAAGACCACGCACAGCTAATTGATTCTGGCTTCGTTCTAACTGTCCACACTATCAGTCAGCCTGCAGCAGAGCAGAGCAAATGGTGCACTAACACTGGTATTTCACACTGTTGAGACTTTCAGCACTGCAGAGGAAGACAGCTCAACTCAAAACCTTTTTTTTAGCCCTGCCTTTGTTTGATGATTTCACTTTTGAAAAAGTGATATTTTTTAACTCCAAGTGTCCAGAGACCAAAGGAAATGGTCAAACTGTCAAGTGTCCTGTCTGATCATAGATGTTAGACATTTCGTTGAATTGAAGTGCTTTGTGTACAATATTGTGCTTTGTCCGTGACAATGCTGCTACTGTACCTGCTTTAGTTGAACCCTTTATCAGACAAGTGACTATTTTTGGTAATTTCCGCACAATTTACAAAAAAAGTGAAAAATTGTGAAATATTTTAAAACAGAAATAAAGTTTTGTTATGTGCCCCAATAACACTCTAAGGTTGAATTTTTGAATTTCAAAGTATTTCGATGAGTGCCCTATAAAGAGTTAAAACTGTAAAACCAACTCTGAACCAATTTTCACTGTCATTTTTGTTGTTGCCAACTCAGACCTGTATGCAGATCAACACATGTCTGATCATAACTAACACCATCATCATCATCATCAATGCTCTTTTTCTCTGGATTTTTTTGCACTGGCAGCTGCAAGTTTGTTTTAACTCAAAAGCATATGTGACCAACATGTGGGCAAATATCTTTTACTAATGGAGGGTGTGAGAGAGTGAGAGAGTTTACAAAAAGAACAGTATCTTTAGTAGAGAAAAATGTGTGCAGCAGACAAAGACAAAACGTTGGTGTGAAAATCAGCAGTGTTGACAGACTGTCGACAAATGGATAACTCCAAAGTGCCTTAAAGTCCCATTTAGGCAGCAGCATTCATGCCATTCAAACACACACAGTAGAGACAGACAATAGATGCCACAAACCATTTTTTGCATGTTAGCTGCCATGGGTTGGACCCGACTGCGCAGCCTATTGTGCTGAGCAACAATCTGCAAGTGCTCCTTCACCCGGAGTCCTGCAAGAAAACAGAAACCTTTTAATGCTGTCGCAATGGCAACCAAATGCAAATGGTTTGGTGGGAAGTTAATGTGTGTGTGCATGTGTATGTGTGTGTGCGCACGTGTGTGTAAGATTGAACCGTGAAATGATGCAGTTTGCCAGAGATTCACTCATAACTCCACTCAAGGGTCAGTTAAGTTAAATACACAAAATCAAAACAATATTTTTTGCCTGTATTTCTGTCTTGTGCTCAGTGAACAAACAACGCTTACAAATACATTTTAAATGGCCTAATCATCTGTTAGTGCACAAACACACATGTTGCACAAATGCAGGGTGCTTTAGGCCTATATCCCTAAATTCCCTGTTGATAATTCCCAATAAGTGAGAAGTTATTTATCAGCCATTAAATCCCTTCTTTAACATTTATAGGCACTATATAAGCATGTTGGTATAGATAGATAATAAATGATAACATAACATGGTTGTAATTGTATAGAACATATCTTTAACGGAGAGGTTTTAAATGTTGAAAATACTGTACATTAAGACACTTCAAATGTGCTTTTATCTGCTTACGACTATATTGTAATGTTTGTATTCTAATTAAAGTAAAATTGCTGCCCTTTGCAACATTGAAAGTGATGCTGAATGAACCCTATATTAGATTAAACTGGCTCTGAAATGCTTAAGTCATTAAAGTAACAGTACATTGTGGCTTAATAACATTTTAGACTGAAATTTGATCTGTTCCTTCTCCTTGAAGTTGCTTATTACATTTGAGCCCATTTCATCAAAAAGTTAAGGAGTTGGGATCCAGCTCCACTGTGATGGGTTAATAAATGTGTGGCCAGATGGATTTGGACAGCTAAGAAAGCCAACTTGAGTCCACAGCCTAAAGGATTGCCGCACGATTGCAAACACAGAATAAAAACTTTTACTTTTAAAATTGTATTGTCGTAGACTACTTTGCTATAACTTGAAAAATGTCTCTATTCTATGAAAATATTAAATGAAGTTCATCCTGCACTACGAGGTCTTGTCTAGACTTCTGCTCCTCGTGCATAATTTGAAATGTGTTTACCGGTGGTGGAGGACTTCTGTGGGTCCTGTGTGTCTGTGATGATCCGGTTTGTGTAGGTGAGCAGAGGCAGCAGAGACAAAACAACGAGCAGATCCAAACTCCGGGAAGCTGTGGCAGACTCCATTGTGAACTCCTGAAGAGTCTCTAACAACAGTGGCCCCTTGCTCACAGTTATCCTGCCTCTCTGCTCTTCTCCTCCCTCTTTCCGCTTCAACAGCTTTCACCTCGGGCTGCAGCACAGTGCACATGCCTCTATTCAGAGTCAGTCCACTTTCCCTACAAAGGCTGGATACTTATTGTAGAATGTTGTTTTATTTTGTCATGAGATTGTTAGACCAGTCCTCTGATCGCTCTCTTTTGGAAACATGTAAAACATGTAAAACAAAAAGCACCTTTTTTGATGCAGACGGGTGCAAACAACAGAAGGTTCTCACAAGTACTCAGATCCTTCTTTGAAGTAAAAGTACTAATACTACACTATGAAAATACTCCACTACAAGTAAATGTCTTGCATTAAAAACCTAAAAGTATGTGACTATTATCAACAAAATGTACCAAATGTGGAAGTATATGTATATCAATCATATAAATACATGAATGTGCATTTGTATTTTACTGTTGTATATACTGTTGAGTAGTCTGTCGTGTAGCTGTCTGGGAAAACCACCTATATCTAAAAAATCAACTTTTTATGAGCTCAGAAAAGCCCAGCTCAGCCATGACTTCGGGCCTTTTCCAACAAACCCAATTAGTTTTTTAAATGATTATTTTGCTTAAGAAGTAGGTTAATTTTCTTAACTAATAAAGGGACTTCAGAAAACAGGAAGTGTGTGGAGTAGAATTATAAAGTGGCTCACTCACTTGGAGAAAGAAGCTTGAATTTGTACTTACAAACATGTATTTGAGTGAACATTCTTACTTACCATACTTCCCACCACTACATGGAGGATATTATAGAAAGTTGACCTATTCTTGTAAATGAACAAAAAGGAACGTTTCCAGTTAAAATATTTCCAATATTGCACAATTACTGTTTTGTTAAACTACTAGAACAACTACAACTTTAAAAAAATACATGGCTGAACCAAATGCACTTAATGCACTATAGTGAGTATTTATCTTGATTTAATTGATGCTAATTTTTTTAGATTGAATTACTTCCCCTAATAGTTAGGGTTAACGGATAAATATTATGTTATTGGATTATTATCACTGATTCAGCAGCTTTTTCTGTCGTAATTTGTTGAATTTTGACTGTTACAATCATGATGAAATATGACACTGGCTGTAAAATAAATGTGAATAATAGAGTAATATGAAATTAAAAGTACTCCAGTGAAGTACTAGTATCTCACAGCTGTACTTAAATGTAGTAGCCTATTTGCGTACATAGCAAGTTCTACTATCAAATACAGACAGCTGATGTGTTACTCATGCCAGGCAGACATTAAGAACAAAAACATATTGCTTAATCACCTCTGTCATCATGACAAACAGAGAGGTTTACTCTTGAGTGAACATGATTGCTCATCATTGTTCAACGAATGGATGTTTGTATTGAGAGACTGATGTCCATCACATTGGTGAATCACTGCAGATGAAGTTTCATGGACAGGCTTTGGTGCTAGAGTTAATTTTTTTATATTCCTGCAAAATGCAACATATTTCCAGCTATTAAATTTGAGCAGAACATGTGGTGGAAGAACTTTAAAGGGGGCAAAGTGACCGTATAGAGTGTGGAAAGGTACAGGATGGAGCTGTCTGGCTGTGTGTTTAGACACGGTGACAATAGTTTTTAATGGACCCGGTGTGGGAAGCATGAATAATGATTCGCACATTGTCGGGATGATTCAGAGTCTGGAGATGACTGCAGAACACAATAGACTCCCACTCATTTCTCTCCCCTGTGGGCTCAATGTATTTTGCACTGAGGATTCAGTCCCCAGGCTGTCAGGTTATTTTTTTATCTCTTTGATTTTGCTGCATCAGTAAGGGACTGTCTGACCCTGCTGAGTCAAACGGCAGCTGTGAACACAGTCTGTTCTGGACTCAGGCAGACACAGCCACCCACTATGATTTCTCAGGTGAATCCGACAACCCGAGGAACCGATGTGAGCTCCTTCCTGCTTGAGCTCAAAGCAGGAGGCTACTCGAGAGCCTGAGCCTCATCATTACTCTCTGAACCGCAGCGGTGTCAGCTGCACACACTGAAGACAAAGGTCCAAGTGCACAGTAAATGTTTTCTCTTCAGCAGCATAGTCCAGTTGCAAACTCACACTGACAGACAAACTCACATGTTTCCAAATTTTGTTTTCCAAAATAGCATTTTTTTTTTCTCTATTCATCCAATGCAATGTTACTTCCCCCACAGTCGACAGTATAAAGGAAGATGCTGATGTTAGAGACATCTTGCACTTGCAAGGTCATTTTAAAGCCATTTAAGGTGCAACGTGACTACCTCATAAACATTTCTCAATAGCGACTTCACAAGTGTTTCACACATACTGTTTCACCCCATCCCACTCATATGGACAGATGTATGATATCATATTATGTATGATACTATATGTACTGACAGTTGCTGTTTATAAGTCAAGCACAACAATATTTGCACTCTCTCCTACTTTGTACTGCAACAGCTGTAAAACAGTTTCCCCTCTGGACAAATGAAGTTATGTCTAACCATGAAGAGCTTCAGAACAACAACAGGGAGAGGGAGAAAAATGTTCTTATTAAGTGTTGGTGTATGGTTAGAAAAAGTAAGGGAGTCTTTTTATGGGCACAAGTAATACAAAGGGAAAATCAATATTTACTTCTTGTCATCCTTCATCCATTTTGTTGTATTCCCTGAAATCACCGTCACGGCTCTCTCTCTCTGTCATGATATCACCATGTCAGGTTTGTGGCATGAGAAAAATGTATGTTCTTTGGTTCAGTTCAACTAATGTACAGTACAAGAGTGCACATGTGAGAATATTCCTGTAGAGGGCAGAGTTTCTCTGTAGCTTGTCCATCACTGTCACTGAACATTGTGTCAAAGCCAATGCAGCTTTCAGATGTCAAGTTGAGCTGGCAGATGCTAATCAGATGAGTCAGATCAGTGGATGTATAGTAATTAATCATGTAAATATAACTGACAAATGTTTGCTCAGTTTACTCTTGTGTTTACAGATATTATTGCTGTAAACAGCAAAGCCTTTTACAACATCAGAAAACATGAAGTGAGAGCAGGTTCTTATCCTGTGCTTTGGGGGTATTACTCTTTTGTTTGGATTCAGCAAAACACGTTAAGTGGCCAAATAGATTGTACATGATCCAAAACATCTTTTCCAGCAAAGTTCAGTTTTCTTCCATTTCACCATGAACAAGATGTAGGGAGGAAGTATACGCCAAGTTAAGTAAAGGGATAATAATGTGGTCACATTTTTCTTAAAGTCTCTTTCTCTGATTGGTTCCTGAAGAGTAAACCCAACATTCCTCAGCGGTTTGCTGCAGCAGCTTTTCCAACTGTGGTCATTCTCTCACCTGGAGTCTCTCCACACGCTCCAAGTTCACACTGCCTGCAGCTTTTCACACATCTGAGCGGTGATTGTCGATTGGATTGGAATCAGTGGAAACATGCTAGGTTCAACTGTGATTGTCACCACCTTGTTGTGTTTCTGCTCGCTCCATCCTGCTTTTGGACAGGTGAGTGAGTGCAATTTCTCAGGCTAATGATCTAATCCGTGAAATACAGCTGCAGTTGGTACCTTGGCTTATTTCAGTTAAACAAGCTGGAAGCCTTGACACACACTTACAAAGATAATGGAAACTCTATCTTTTGAACTGATTAGTCGACCATGCATGTCTTGAAAGACCTCTCCTCTCTTACTGTGAGTATAGGTTGTACGCTGAATGTCCTTTCTTGGCATCGCATAGAAGCTTTTTGACAGAACAAACCTCGAGTCACCTTCACTCTGCATGTATGCAAGCTTCTGGAACAAGACTCAAGGGGCTCCAGTGAATGAATACACTCAATATATCTATGCTATGCTTCACTGCAAGCCCGCTGGATGTTTCCAAAAAGCTGCATCTCGCCGTGAATGACTCTCTTTGCGTCCATGCTGGTGTCTGTGAATATTTGTGGGTTTCTGAAAGCTGTGTATGTGTGTGTATGCATTTATAGATAAGAATGTGAGTGTGACGAATTAGGTTATGTATCTGTGCGTGTGTTTAAAGTTGTATTTCAGTGTTTTTAGACATGAACTGAATTGACAAATCTGGCTAGATTTAATACAACCCTGATTCCAAAAACCTTGGGATGCCTTGTAAAATGTCATTAAAAACAGAAGCAATAATTTGCAAATGAGCTTGTATTTACCAATAACAATTTAATTAGGTGTTCCTGAGCCCATGTATTAATCTCATTTATACAATCATGTGTTTGACAAAGTGTTGAACCTCTCTCCATCCTTGCTCGCGAACGACTGAGTCTTTCCAGGATGAACCTTTCATACCCAACCATGATACTATCACCTGTTACCAGTGAACCTGTTTACCTGTGGAATGATCCAAACAGCTGTTGGATCAGTCCACAACTTTCATAGTCTTTTCTGTCCCAACTTGTTTGAAACATGTTTTTTTTTTTTTTTTTTTTTTACATCAAATTCAGAATAAGCAGATATTTACAAAAATCAATGATGACTAAAACATTAAATATATTGTCGTTGGTTCTCAATTGAGTAATTGTCATAAAAGATTAGCAAATTATCACATTCTGTTTTATTCATGTTTTACACTGCATCCACACTGATTTAGACTCAGAGTTGGAGTAGTTTACTGTAATCTTGAATTCTAGGGCTACATGCCTCCTACACACTGTCACCCAGTTAACATGATGCCATGTGAAATATTACTTTGCACAGGCAGAAAGAAGCCTTTGACAACTACACTATAAACACCGACCAGCCCCCTCAACTGACTGAAGTCTCTCCAAACCCCCAGTTCTGTCGAAATCAGAAAGGTGTTTTCAACAAATATTGACTCTTCTTACATAACTCCAGCCGGATGAAAACACTAATTGGTTGTCTGAAAACATGCATGAGAGGACAGGGTACATGCTGTAGAATGACGCTGTTGAGTAAGGACATGGATTGAAAACAGTGTCACTCCCTCGACCCTCCGGCCAATAGAAAGACAGGTTGTAACACAGGTGATGTTTATGCTGAGGGTGTTTGAACCCCGACTGACTGACCTCAAACCGTATCTCCACCACATCATAAAGAGCAAGTGATTCCATATAATGCAAGTTAAATAACTTTTGCTGATTTCGTCACCTCTTCAAAAATTACATGACTTTATGTAATGAAGATTTTAATCCTCCATATGGGGTCACGCCTAAAAAAAAACACTTCACAAGAATAGCAACAGGTTGCTATCAGAGAGCGCTCCTGTATTCATGACTGAGTTACAGTATCCAGCTTTAAGAGGAGGAAGTTCCTGCTTGCGAATACTTACAGTGGCCAAACATACTCTGATCCTACTGCATTTATTATCACATATAGTAAAGCCTCTGTGCACTCATTCAGCAGACTCTCATTTGTTTACATGCAGGGGAACTGACTTCTCTTTTATTTTCAATCACTGCATCTACTCTCACAGTTGAGTCATAAAGAAATAGATGTACTGTGGTAGAGTAACCTCAGGTGTCCATAAGTATTTGGAACGATCAGGAGTTTTTATTCCCACCTGGGCAAATTCAAAAGTATACAGACACACAACAAAAGCAGGTGTAATTGGTGTGAGAAAATCTTGTTGCTGGGAACTGATGATGACTTTAAAAATATAGGAATGCAGTCTCTTTTTCATGTTGACAAATATTTATTTTTAACTTACCTGAGCCTGAGGAAAAGCTTTTATGTATTCATAAATTCAGCAAAACAGCATTCCAGGTCTTAAAAGGCACAAACAAAAAATCTGTAGCTTTCAGGATCCAAATAGTTACATGATGTATAATGCAACAGACTCTTAAATTCTCCTAAGACTGAGAAGGATTTCCTTTTATCTAGATGATTTAATTAAATTATTTAGAATTATGTGGCTACACTTTCATTTACAATATTATAGCGCAGAATAAAAATAAAATTGTGGGTTTTTTTCTTTGAACAATTTTTGAACAAGTTGCTGTGAATTATTTATCAAACTCGTCGTCCTCGCTGTTTCAATCCAGGACTGTCCAATCAGACAGGAGATACAGGGCTCTCTGAAACAGGTCCAGAAGCTTCTTTCAGCCCACGAAGCCTCGTACATGCAGAGTCTTCGCAACCTGAAGAAGAAAATAAACCTGTTGCAGAGCAATGCAGGGAAGCAGAGCACAAGAGCCAACAGTAAGTGAAACTCTCAGAAACATGTTCAAATATCTGCTCTGTTTGTTTGTTTTTTAATCACCTTCTGCTTTTCGAACAGGTACCTGCCCAAAACTGGAGGCTCCCATTAATGGGAGGAAACTTGGCAAGTCACACAGCGTGGGCCATGAGGTTCACTTTCTGTGTGATCCTGGTTATGAACTTGTGGGATCAGAGAGCAGGGTTTGTCAGGAAAGCCTGACCTGGAGCAGCCAGCAGACAACCTGCCGAGGTGAGAGCCTGACCTCCTGCCAGCTGACCTCAGTGTGATGGCCACTTTCTCCACTGCCTCCTCTTCATCCTCTTACCAAACATGTCTCTCCTCTTCTCCTCCACCCTGACCATCCACTGATGCTGTTATCTCCACCACTGATCACTTTTACAACACTGTCATCGTCCTCTTCGTAACCTTTCCCTCTCCTGCTGTCTGTTGCCGTTCCTCTTTTTGTGCATTATGCATGTCACCAACGCTTTTAGAGGGATACATTTCATATGTGACCCATGATCATATTTCCTCTTTATGTACTTAGGTCGGTGTCCAGAGAGTGTTTTGAATGCTGTGACATGCGATATTCCAGCCACTCTATCCCCTGACAGCTCGCTGACTTAAAGATAACAGCTCAAAGGCTGTTTCATCACGACCGGGCTTCCCTGCACTTTGGCTGCACCTAATATCAACTCATCTACTCCATTTTATTCCCTCTCTAACACGCATTTGCCATGATGTCATGTTCTTTAATCTTTAAGCATCAAAGATATTTGGTTGCATATGTATCTCTAGAAGGTTCAAATGCAGCAACGGATATAACCTTCCTTTTTGGCTTGTCCCTCAGACATTAATGAGTGTGCGTCCTCTCCGTGCTTGAATGGTGGGACATGTGTGGATGAAGTGAACCAGTTTGCTTGTGTCTGTGCCAAAGGCTGGTCAGGAGCCACCTGTCAGAGCCCTGTGCCAACATGTAAGTTTAATACACAACATATTCAGACCACACACACATAGTTGTACTTCACACTTTTACCACTGTTCATATTTAGATACCAACAATTCAGATCCTTAGGGTTTAGGTTGTGGGTAGCACCAAATGTTTTGATGCCTTAATATTATTATATTGTGAATTTCCCCACTGTGAGACGAATAAAGGCTTATCTTATCTTATCTTAAGACATATGGTACATAGAACAAATGAGTATTTAAGACAACACCTCACTGCAGAACACATTTATAGGCTAGTATCCAAATCCTCCCAGTCTGCTAAAGGCGATTACATTGGCCAGTGGTTTGGCTTGCCAATATAAGCCAGTGTTACATACCACAAAGTGGGTTTTATTGAATTCCAGCCTGAAGTCCAAGACGATGCTGGTTGAGTGACAGTGGTCTGTTCCCTGATGTGGACGCTGGAGTTAATGCACAAACACAGACTGTGAATCTCAGGAGCCCAGTTTATTTTTCCTTCTTCTGTTTATATAATATTTCCATGCTAACATACAGTTTCTTCCTGTGGGTCACTTGGCCCACCTGTGTGGACCATTGTAGAGACTATAGCCCAGTAACATTTTAGATAAGATCCCCTAAATTCATTTTGAAAAGAATTTTGACAATGATTTGTACAGAGCAGAACATTAAATCAAAGAAAACACTGTTTATTGTTGCTTATCTTCTTATATTGCTGCAATTTATTTATGGATCTAGTTCTTGTAGAGACAAACCACCTTAATTGTGAATTTCCCCACTGTGGGATGAATAAAGGCTTATCTTATCTTATCTTATCTTAATTAGAAATTACATGATATCACATGTTATCTGAAGGCTGAGGGATGCCAACATTTTTTACATGGTGGTTTTGACTTTAAAAAACAACCCAACATACTGTTGCTGAGTTATGAATGCATGGCATTATGTCATGATAAAGATGACATAAGGTGGAAATTATACATCGAGAGTATCTTTATGTTTGATTGGACTTTAAAATAGGCAACTTTTTGTTATCACATCAATATACTGTGGAGCTTTATGCTGATAAAACCCAGTCGTCCTTTTATTCCATTTGACAATTGCAATTGTGACTGATTCTGTCTCACTTCACAATGTTCGACACATCAACTTTGTCTGTCACGCATTGTCTATTAATGGATGAATGAAGGCTGCTGAGCTCATACTGCACTGAAAATATTACAGCAGGGAATGAAAACACTCTCTACAATTGCTTATTTTACCTCCTTCCTGTCCTCCTCATTCAGTCTTTGTCACCATGACAAACACCTCTGCCGCCACCTCCCCAGCCACGGCTGCTGCCTCCACCTTGCCTGCTGCCACCACCGGGCCCTTTGTTCGTCCATCACGCTGCACTGTAGTGCAGGGGACCACCCACTGCACCTGCGAGCCAGGATACACCATCTCTGGCAGGGACAGCAGCACTTGCACTGGTAACACTAATACCTGGTCTGTAACTAAATCAGATATTTAAGTTTCCATGTAAGATGTTAACTGTGTGTGCACTTTTCACTTCAGACATAGATGAATGTGAGCTCTTCCATAATGGCCAGGCTGGGAGACTGTGTTTACATGCTTGTGTCAACACCCCTGGTGGCTACCGCTGTACCTGCCCCGTGGGATATAATATGACCCGCGATGGACGCAGCTGTAAAGGTGTTTTTTCTTTCTCTTTGTTTTGTTTTGCTGTCATTTTTTATTTTGATTTTAAAAACCTGTCATCATCATTTCATAAAGTTTTCCTCAAGATAGTTTCTGCAATACCAAATGTTCTTGGAAAAAAAACACATCCATTTACAACCTATAATACCTCAAGCCTGGTGTCCCATTTTTGTATATAACACACTTGCTATATATTGTGCTGCTTAGACTACATGTAATAGCAAGCCTATTATGTTAAGGGCCTTTCTGTGAGCTCATAAAGTTTCATCCAAAATTGCTCCTGTTCTTAAAATGTTGAGATTAAATTCTCAAATAGTATGAATGACATCTCACTAACGTTTCTGTCTGAATAAATGTCTTACTTTGTTGACGTTTCCTCGCAGACATTGATGAATGCGCCAGCAGACAAAACAACTGCACAAAGGACCAGATGTGCATTAATACATATGGTGGTTTCCAGTGTGTCCGTGTGGACTGCCCCAAGATCCCTCATGCTACATATGTCAAGACGTCACCTATGTGAGCATCATAAGTAATTATTCCCTCCCCACTGTTTCAATATATGTGAATTTACATTTGGGCTGCACAGTAACAAGTAGATATGGGGATGAGGCCTGAGTTTCATTCTATAGATGAAATGAACATCATTTCTCACACTTACCTCTTTCAGCTACATCAGTTTCTCGCTTCTTTTTCCAGGCGTTGTGAACGTAACCCCTGCCCTGTGGACAACAAGGCTTGTTCTCAGGCTCCCAACTCCTTCTCCTACCATTACCTGGCTGTCGTTTCCAACCTATCAGCTCCTCGCGTCATGTTCAGGGTCTCAGCATTGCGTCCGATGGGCGACACACTTCGCTTCTCCCTGCTTGGGGGAAGACAGGCTCGGCGCCACTTCACAGTCCAGCGTTCAGACCGTGTGACAGGTCAGCTGATGCTGGTGAGCCCCGTGCAGGGCCCCGCCACACTGGAGGCAGAAGTGGAGATGAGCGAGCTGGAGAGACGAGTCCAGCTGGGGAGGTACATCACCAAAGTCACCATGTTTGTTTCCCAGTATGACTTCTAGAAAGAGGAATGAAAGTGGAAACACACTTAGCGCACAAACACCAAACATATTTATTGCACAAAATCTTAAATGAGTGTAGGATATTAAAAAGGTGAATGGCATAATGTAGCAAACAGTCAAACAGCATTAAATGTCCACCTGAAGGAAAGTGCTATTTTAGTAAAAGACAGTCCTGCTATGTTGACATTTATGTTATGTATAGTGGACATGTAATCATGTGATGTGAAGATTTTTTAATTCTCTTTACTATCATGTCTTATTTATACTGCAACTCTGATATCTTTGTCTCCAGCAAAATTATAAAAACTCAATGTAAACCCTGAAACGTTTGTTCTTATTTTTGCAAATCTGCAAATGCATGACATGTTTGGTACAGTTTGAATGTTTAAATTTACTGTACTGCCTGCCTTGTGGAATATACAGTAAGAGCAATCTGATATTCTATATATATATATATACAGTACAAGCAGAGATATATGTGAGCAGTGGCTGTTTGGGAAACACTTCAGTTCTCGCAGCACAGAGCAGTGCTGTTCACCAAACAGACAGCCAAAGACAGGCTGCTCAAAGGGCCACTGTGTTCTCACAGTGCATGAATAACTTTAACTTTCAAATTTGCAAAACAAGCACACACAGAAAAATGCACGTGTCACATGCGCCATGCAAATAATGTGTGATCGTTTTCCTTTCATCTGGAGGTGTTTTTATTTTTATATTTGGAAAAAAATTGTGGCATTTTTGAGTAGCATGATGAAATGTGTCACCTCCGTGCTGCACCAGTCACCTGGTCGCCTGCTCTTGCACAACTTTCTGAAAAAGAAAAAAAGAAACCACACAAACGTACATCTGTGGATAGTGAGGCAAAGTGTAGGTTCACTGGAGACAAACAGGATGTCTTTAGTAGCAGTGGGGGCTCTGCACTGTGGCTAAGACTCACTGATGACACAGATGGGGGGGGGGCTTTAGTCACAGGATCCTAAGATGAGATTGCATGCTGAGTGAAGAAAAAAGATGGATGAAGATAGGGAGATAGACAGAGAGTGATGGCTGAATAGAGAAGGCTGAATAGAGGACAAGTCACGCCAGCCAGTCGGTCGCTGGCTGAGGGGTGCAGGCTGAATTAAAAACTGCTGTCTTTATTACCACCACAGAATAGACCTCTCACTGTTGCTCACTCCGTCGCTGCCTCTTCTGCCTTAATGGAAGAATAAGCAAAGTGAGAGGAGGCTGTCCTTGTGTTTGCCCCTCAGGGAGAGGTGATGATTCAGTATCCAAAGTTAAACCAAACTGCTTTTCTACTCCTGTCCTCCCCAGCTCCCATCTCAGAACCCTAATTAAATCCTCCTCTGCTGTTTTTTTTACTTCTGCACTGTTTTGATTGCATGGTCCAGCATAGTGCACACAAACTGGGCTCTGAGAAAGTCGACCTGCGAGAGCACCCAGTCTGAAATCTGAAATGTTTTGTCTGTGCTGTTTCACCCCTCACTGTCCTCTCCTTTCCTCCCCACCTCTAACCTATCATATTACATCCACCTTCTCATCCTGCTAACCCTGCTCCTCCATCTCCGCCTCCCAGCTCTCCTGTGTGGCTGAGTCACACCGTACAGATAAAAAACCTTCTAATGAGTGCTGGCAGTGTGTTCCAGACTGAAATCAATATCCTGATCTCAGTCTGGTTGTGAGGTACGGTCATAAGAAACCAGCACTCTCTCTTCGACAGCAAGCTGGGTTATCACTGGTGCTTACTTTTTGAAAGGGAATACCTCGGTCCCGTCTGAAGTTTAATGGAACAAAGGAGAGTGTGACTGAGTCTGCTGAGGCTCCACAGAGTGCAGACAGGACTTCACAGTCATTTTGGCTCAGGGCCATTCGATGTGGGCATACAGACAGACAGACAGAGTACTTTATTAATCCCTTTGGGAGGTTCCCTCCGGGAAATTGACATCTCCATCGTTTCTCCTATATTGCACTGTTTAGAATACAAAATATAAAGTCGAATATAAAGTAGAAAAAATTAAAAAAAATCTAAGAATAGACACAATAAATTAGGCAGTAGAGAGAAGTTTGAATGTGTATACCTGAGTGTGTACAAGGTACAATAGCAGCAGTGGTAATGCTACTACTATAGTGCATTATGGTAAATATAATCTAGTAATATGGTACTACAGTACTGTAATAATAATAATACAATATAAAATAATACAATATAGAATATAGTAGTAGTATAATATAATATAGCATATACATTGTATGACATACATGTACATGTATAATATAATGATATAGTAGTGTAATGTTATATATACTACACTCAACTACATATAATTATCATAGTAGTAATAATCTACTACTAATAATAATAATAACATTAACATTAATATGTGGTATAATAATAATATATTATACTGCCCTGTACTATATAGCATCAATATCAACAACAGCAGTGACAGAGGGTGACAGGTGGAGGGAGAAGGGAGCTGAGAGACGATAACAGGCATGCCAGCAGTGCCCAGTGGTCAGGCCTGTGCTGCAGGTCAGTACAACACAGAACAGGATGGATATCAGGGTTTAAGGTACCTCATTTTATAATCTTAAATTAGACACCTTATCTTCTCTTGCGCCATTAAGATCCTGATATTTTCCTCTCTGCTCTCTCTCAGTGCATACTATATTAGTGTTTGGGCAAATATCAATAAGTATATTCATGTGTATGCCTTGAAGTCTTTGCAAAAGAAAACCTGCGTAAGGTCATGTGCATCTTAAAAAATGGTGTAACACTGCCCCCTGCTGGTCCTACAGTAGACATTCTGCACACTGAGTTTGTTAAACAGTGAAGCCATGACCCAAACATTGAAGATTCTGCCATTACCTTTAAACTGATTTGTTGCTTTCATCACTTTGGAGTGTATAGTCTGTCAGTTTGTCACATGCACACAGGGAAAGGACCAAAGTATGTTTGTAATGCATGGTGAGACTAAGACTTTACATTTAGACTTTAATTTCTGAGGATGAAATTAATCTCTCATGGGATTATTTGTTAAACTCATGGTACACAAGACATAAGACTGACACATTTGTTTGAAACATTTTTGGCCAAAAAAATGCCTCTGGCAAGGATAGCCTCTAGTAAGCATATGAAAGGTTCATGAGAAAATGAAGATTTACAAGTTGGCTCATTATATTGCACTCATTTGCACTCAGCATTTTATCTTTGAGGCTATTTTAATAAGATGAAACATTTTGGCTTACAGCTTCAAATCTTTAAACATGACCACATTGCTTATTAACAATGACAGACAAAAAACCTTTGTTCATATGTCTTGGACAATCAGTCAGTTATACTGGGTGCTGGTGTGACTGCACTGGACACATTAAAGGTGTTGTTATTGATCATTGTCCTCCAGCCTTTTTTTTGTATCACCATCATTGATCTCTTATTATCCGCATCAGCTCCTCTTGTTGTGGCTTATTATCACCATCATTGATCTCTTATTATCATATTGCACAGTTTGTAAGGTCTAAAAATCACAGCACCTTCAGTATTCAGTTACTTACATCGCCAGAAGCTTATCCCTCCAGCCCTGCCTCCTAAGGGATAAGCTTCTGGCGATGCAGCTGCACCCCGACATTGCAACTTGGATTCTGGACTACCTCACTGGCCGGCCACAGTATGTCAGAGTGGATGGCTGTACCTCTGGTACAGTGACATGCAACACTGGGGTGCCTCAGGGTACGGTTCTGGCGCCATTCCTCTTCACCCTCTACACATCAGACTTCCGGTTCAACTCTGGTTCCTGCCATCTCCAAAAGTTCTCGGACGACTCCTCCATTGTTGGATGTATAACAGATGAAGATGAGGAGGAGTACAGAGGACTGATTGAGAGTTTCATTACATGGTGCAACAGCAACCATCTGAGACTCAATATCAGCAAGACCAAGGAACAGGAGGTCTCCTGCCCCAGTCGTCATCCAGGGGGAGGAGGTGGAGAGGGTGGACTCATACAAGTACCTTGGGGTCCACATCAACAACAAACTGGACTGGTCTCACAACACCGACGCCCTCTTCAGGAAAGGACAGAGCAGACTGTTCTTCCTGAGGAGACTCAGATCATTCAACGTGTGCAGCGGGCTACTGAAGACCTTCTACCAGTCTGTGGTAGCCAGTGCCCTCTTCTTTGCTGTGGTGTGCTGGGGAGGCGGCCTCAAGGCAGGTGAGGCTGGCAGACTCAACAAGCTGGTGAAGAAGGCCCGCTCTGTGGTGGGGCTTGAGTTGGACAGTTTGGAGTCAGTGGCTGAGAAGAGGATGACGGACAAGTTCAAAGCCATCCTAGACAACCCCTCTCACCCTCTCCATGATGAACTGTGGCAGATGGGCAGCTCTTTCAGTCAGCGCATCATTTCACCTAGATGCAGAACTGAGCGCTTCAGGCGCTCCTTTGTGCCCACTGCCATCAGACTGTACAACAGCAGAGGACTGTCCTCACACTCAACAGCCCCTGAAACATAAGGACAGTGACATACACACACTCACCCCCCCCCCCCCCCCCCCCCCCCCCCCCCCCCCCCCCCCCCCCCCCCCCCCCCCNCCCACTGCCATCAGACTGTACAACAGCAGAGGACTGTCCTCACACTCAACAGCCCCTGAAACATAAGGACAATGACATACACACACTCACCCCCCCCACCCTCTCTCTCTCTCTCTCTCTCTCTCTCACACACACACACACACACGGACTATTGCACTCAGGACTAATAATATGTGGTTTACATCGTATGCTTGCACTATTCATTCATTCATTCATACTGCAATACTTGCTGCTGGACTGTATTGTCACTTTGTCACTTTGTCATGTTCACTAAGTCACTTTGGATCTGCCATTTGCACTCAGTTGTACATACCTCTCTTATATATATATATATATATATATATATATATATATATATATATATATATATATATATATATATATATATTCATTAGACCGTAATCTTATTTCTCCGGTTGCAATATTTACGTTTGGCTGCATTACTGACATAACTATGCTGCATTATCTACCTCATATTCTCATTGCTGCTGTTTTGTTATTTGATGTTGTCACTTTATCTTCACTAAGCCACTTTAGGTTCCACTTGTACTTTTTTTTTATATAGTTTCTTATAGTTTTTTTTATTTTGTATACTTTATACTTCTATCTGATTGTATGCTTGTGCTGCTGTAACACCCGAATTTCCCCTATGGGGGATCAATAAAGAATTATCTTATCTTATCTTACATGACAGGAAGGTGCATCAGCTGAGTCTGTCTAAACATGGCCCTGCTAATGAAATGAGGTCACACCACAAGTTCAATTTGATGCCTAATAGCTGAACCCTGCAGTGACCTTGATTAACATTATCATTTTGTGGTCTGAGGCCTGGCTTTATTTATTAACCTTCCACAGTGCAGTCCATAGCATCTCGGTGTAGGATGTCACTCAATCTCAGAACAAGTGTTAGCACTATTTGTGCCTTTGTGTCAGAACATGCCTGCTCACAAGACAAAAAGTCGAGTGTGATGATTGTGAGGGGCAAATCAATAGTTATGGTGTGAACATTTCTGATGTTCTTCTGTTTCTAGCTGGGTTTGTGAGAGATGACGCTCTGTGCTGAAAGAAGAAATCAGACAATAATCAGACAATTTGTTCATGAATATTACATAAATAGTATAATATCTACATACAGTGCATATACATACAACATGTAGTCTGATGAAGATGAAAGGTTTTGATTGGTAAGGACACCTAACTTTCATACAGCAGTGGTCAATCTGACACCCATTTAAACTGGCACATTTATTCTTTATAGAATAAATGTGCCAGTTTAAAGACAATGTGACTAAAAGTGACACAAATCTACACAAACTATTTAGACATACATTTTTGCAACAGAGGCATTAAGGGCACCAGGCTTGCGACGTCAAGATGCTGTCAGGCCACTTGTCACCGAGCTGCTCTATAAAGGACATTACACTACTCAGCTGGTAGGTCACTGACAGACTGACAACTAGACAGAGGAACAGGAGGGAGCAGGTGAGATGAAATGATATCTAGAAATCCATGTGCACAGAAACTGAAGACAGGTAAGTGAGCAAAGAGGTGAGTGAGTGTGAGTGTTTGGTCCGTGTATTACTCATGTTGTGTGGGACATATTTCTAGTCACATTATGTGGACTCGCCTTCCTTATGGGGACAAAGAGCAGATCACCAGTCAATGTAATTTCTTCTTCTAAGACAGGCTTTATAAACATGCATCTTAATACACATCTATTAATCTATTTATTAACATATTTAATATTTATAATAATATTTTTTTTTAAACGTTTCAGTCTAATCCCATTATATTTCTATGGGTTTTTTTTTTTCATTTGATCAAAGTTGTTTGTCCAGCTGACATCAGCACCATAGTTTTGCATTATATAATCATTCTTTCATTTGGACTTGAATATACAGTAAAACTGTTGTTTAAATATTAAATATCACCAACAGCTGAAAAAACGATATACTTGTTAATTTTAATAAATCTGTATTATACAACTAAAGCCAAATATGTTTTTGTGGAGCTCTGCATAAGTAAGTCTCAGCTCAGCACTATGATTGTATATCAGCATGAACAAATGCAGAAATCTGCACATAAAACAGCATCGAAAATGTGTTTTATGGCGTCCGACTGCGGAATCACCACTTTCCCCCCTTGTTGTAGACTGAACATGGATCAGTCATATTGTAAAGATTAGAGTCAATCTAATGTTTGTACATGGAGCTCACACAGATGCAATAAACTGGATGAAGGAGCTGTATTCAGAGGTTACTGGAGTATTGCATTGGAAGACACTCCAGACATGCAGCAATGTGTATAGATCATTGCATTTTACTGATAATAGTGGCATCTGTTTATATCTGTATGGATCAAGAATGAGGGAAGTACAGTATCAGATTTTTGTGGTGTAGTTCTGGGTACTTAATTATTATTTTGTGATATAAAACTTAGACTGTCATCCTTTATTTGGACTAAACATGGACAATATACACTTTGCAAGGGCTGACTGTATCTTTTATTTTCAACCAAGAGTTAAATTGATGAGTTTCACTTTCTGTGTTTTGTGTTACGAAAAAAAAGAGAATAGCATTCACTGTTCAACTGATATTTTGCTAACAATCTTCCCTTCTTGTATTTTTAAAAGGATGAAACAGAGTTGCCAAAAGTAATGTTTTGAATGCTTTGGAAGACTAGAGATTTTGTTGTTGTAAAACTCAGACAACAAGTCACTGTCTGCCTTAGTATTCAAAATGCGCTGCTCAGTGAAGATCACACTGGAAACTTGTGGATGCTCATACAAAGGGACGGCTATCTGAAGACTGACTTATTGTCTTAAATTCAATAAAAGCTTATGTTGTTTGTGAGCACATTTACATGCAGAGGCGTGCATTGATTGTGTGTGAGTGTCTAAATATGAAAATGTTGCAGAATGGAGTCACAGTCAAAGCTGCAAACCTATTGTAAACATATTTAACAGCTGATTATTATTAAATAATTTTCTACCTTTAAGGATGTGTCTTAATAAAAAAAATTTACCCTACAAACTCACTGTGTAACTATGTCAGAACTGTTGGTTTTTGTGCCTGGATATTTGGATATGTAGAGCGGGAATGACTGGAGTGGACGCTGTCTTAAGGTCACAGGATACAGGAGAAGTAGCCAATGACAACTGGACTTCCTGTGCATTTGCAATGGAAGTTTAGCTGCCTTTGAATTTCTACTTCCAGTAGAGTTTCCTGTGCAGAAGGTAGCAGATGGTTAAGGTGAACAGACTGTAATCTCACCCCTCTGACTCCAAGCACAGACGCCCCTTGAGACCCTTCAGTTGAAAATAAGTGTGTGCATGTCCAATTCAGAGAGCTGGAATTTACAAAATTAATATTGGGTTGTCGGACTTGATCTTGTGCATTTCAATTGTCCAGTACTTTATATTTATTATATTTACATTTAGACATAAACTCTTACCTGATATGTACATACGTGGAAAGAATCCCTGATGAATAACTTCAGGCCTGTTTGTCTTTTCTGTTCATGCCACTTTACACCTCTTACTTCATAGTTCATACTGATAATTATTTTAAGAATTCAACTTTATTTTTAACAATTTTGAGGTTGGACTAAAAAAAAGCTTATAAAAGTGTCACTTTGGGTTCTGGGTAATTCTCTTTTCGGTTTTCTCAAAGAATTTAACAATCCAAATAGTTAATTGGCTGATGGAAACAAATACCAAAAACAACAGTAAATTGCTGCTTTTACAATAATGGATGAATTATGATAACTTAGTGATATAAAATAATATTAAATTTAAAGGGGACATTTGTCTGCATTGAGCACTTTTACTTTTAATAGTTTACATGCATTTTCCTGATTACACTTTCACACTTTTTTTTTTTTTACTTGTAACTGAGTATTTTCACAGTGTGGTATTGTTTTTACTTAAAGGAACTGAATACTTCCCCCTCCACTGTATGTGACCAGTAATCCTCACTATGATGTTAAACTGTAGCTGCAGCTCTGCACTCATTTAAATCAATGGTTTGAAGTGTGAGCTGTGATGCGTTCACAGACCACACCCAACATTCATCCCAAACTTCAGCCGGACTCCTCCCCTCTGCTCCCATTCTCCAAAAACACTCCAGTATTCTCCTGAATCCATGGTGTAACTTCTGCCACATTAAAGTAAGTTGTATCAGCTGTTAGTGTTAAAGATAACTTTATCAGTCAATGCATGTTGTTAGGAGTTTGCGGTTTCCTACAGGATCGTGTTGTAGCACTTGTAGCTACAACATCCAGCCTCACCCTCATGTTTTGATTGTTGGTCGGACTGTCGGCTAACTGCTAACTATAGCTTAGCTGAAGTTCTTTTTTAAACAGGCGAACAAACTAGCATGTGAAAGTTGGGAGCTGTTTGTTGTAGAAGATGTAGAAGATGTCGACAAGTTTGTTTTTCTTGTGGATAACGGTGCAGTTTACTTTGTTGAACTGTGGTAACGGTGGCAAGCTAGCGATGCTAGCTTGGTCAAAGTAAGTTAACTTTACACTACTGTGGTGCCTATGCTAGCTAGCTATATTTGATGACGAATGTAGTCTTTTTAAGTGACCCTTTGTAGTTAAAGTTGAATAAAACTTCTATAAACAAGAATGATTGCCTTGACTTTACGTTTGATCCACGTTGCCTCTCGTTACTTGGAGTAACGCGGAGTAACGTGCACAGTATCGTTACTTGTCTAAAACATGTCGCAACTTAGCGTAAACATGTTTAACTATGACCACAACAAGAAGGAGGAAACTCAAAGTACATCTGCTAGACTGAACCTTCTCATTGAAGCCTTTGACACACTAAACTTAACTGAAATGTGTCATATCTGTTTGTCAGTTCTTTTCACTGTTTTAATACAAGCAGCTCCAGATTGTGTTTGCATTAACAGTGTGTTAACATAATAAATACTTGCATTGTGACAGTTGTTGTAAAAACATGGGCACATAGGCAACTTGCTTTAGGTCTAAATATGCATGAAAACAGGCCCAAGTGTAAACATACTCATGAGAAGAGCATCTCCAGGCAGGACGTTGTGACAATTTTTACTGTGAGATGATACCAGTTTGTACAGTGGTACCATTTAAATATATATAGACCATCTATACAGAGGTGGCTGTCTTTTCCTGTGACATCATGGGACATTATTGGCATGGTTGCAAATCAATGAGCAGGCTGAGCTTTATGGTAATATTTTGTTTCTTTCTCCTTCTGTCAGTCTATTGACGCACCTTGATTTACCTTTATTTTTTGATTTACCAGAATCAGAAATTCTTTCCTGGCTATTTCATCGGCACTCTCTCAATTGACTTTCCAGAATAGTTATCATGGTATATACTTATCCACATCAACTCCTCCTGTTGTGGCTTAAAGTGAAATAACTGTATAATGCAAATCAAAAATTTTGACTACTTGTATTAAAAAAATATGTGTGCTTTAGCTGCTTGGTTGGTTTTTGTCACATAATCAGTCACATTCTCACTCATGGCCATATTATATCCTTCAGCCAGAAAAAATGATGAATTTGATGACAGACTTCTGATAACTGACTTCTGTCCCCTCTAGTGGCCCAAAGATGATCCACACATAGCAGAGGAACACAGAGGAGCTCAAGCAGTGCAGCAGAAATGTCACCCAAAGTGCCTGGTGGCCAAGGCAAAGGGGATTATTCTGCAGTGCAAGTAGCTGTTCGAGTACGCCCCCTACTCCCTAAAGAGCTTCTACACTGCCATGAGAGCTGTATCACTGTGGACTCAGAGCTGCGTCGGGTCACACTGGGCCATGACCGACACTTTCTTTGTGACTACCTATTTGAAGAAACTTGCTGCCAAGAGGAAATTTATTCTGTGTCTGTCCAGCCACTCATCAATGCCTTCTTTCAAGGTTTCAATGCTACAGTCTTTGCCTATGGACAGACGGGCTCAGGCAAGACATACACCATTGGAGAAGCTAATATTTGTAAGTTATTTATTTTATCTCTTATTACATTGTCCAATTCAATCAGTTTCAGCTCAGTTTATTCTGCATTAATATGAACTAGGCTCAACTAAGTTTAGGATTAGATGAAAAAGCTAGTTGCGTGCAGTTATAAGTGTTTTAATTGTGTTTGTAGGTTCCTTTAGAGATGAGGAGCAGGGTATCATCCCTAGGGCTGTTGCAGATGTCTTCAAGCTACTTGATGAAAATGACCTCACAGACTTCTCTGTCCGAGTGTCCTATCTGGAGGTTTACAAAGAAGAGTTCAAGGACTTACTGGAGGTGGAGACAGCCAGTCACGACATCCACATCCGGGAGGATAAAGGCAACATTGGTATGGAATGGGCAACTTCATTTGTCTTTAAGCTTCGTTTCTGTGGTTGTGATATGAAGTGTGATGCAGCATTTGTATGTATTTATCTGCATTTAATGGGTTTTTTTTCTGTGTGACTTCATAGTTTTGTCTGGCATAAAGGAGTGCGAAGTGGAGGGTCTTGATGAGGTTCTGAGTTTACTAGAGTCAGGGAACACAGCCAGGCACACCGGTGCGACCCAGATGAATCCAAACTCTAGTCGGTCACACACCATTTTCACCTTGTATATGGACCAGCGTCGGGGAAGCTCTCGTCTTTATGGGCCTGCCACAAATTCTGGACCTCAAATGCTGTCTTCCAAGTTTCACTTTGTTGACCTGGCAGGGTCAGAGCGCATTTTGAGGACAGGGAACACTGGAGAGAGACTGAAAGAGAGTATCCAAATTAACAGCGGCCTTCTGGCTCTGGGAAATGTTATTGGGGCACTGGGGGACCCCAAGAGGAAAGGCTCTCACATACCATACAGAGATTCTAAAATCACAAGGTACATTTTTAATAAGTTCATGAGAGACGTGAACGAACCACTTCAACAGAAATTGCTGTAAAATGTCAGTTTGGATTCATTTATATAATCCTTTTTTCACCTAGGATTCTAAAGGACTCTTTGGGAGGAAATTCCAAAACCCTCATGATTGCCTGCATCAGCCCATCCTCCTCAGACTTTGATGAGAGTCTGAATACACTAAACTACGCCACAAGGGCCAGAAACATTCAGAACCGGGCAACAGTCAATTGTAAGCGTGAGCCAGATCGGGTGGAAGGGCTGGAGCAACAAATCAAGGCCCTTCGTAGAGCCCTCGAAAACCGCCAGCGATCAGAGACCCGCATCATTTCTCATGCTGATCCAAACAGGAGACCTCGACTTGGAGAGGGAGAGATCAGCAGACTGCAAGTCCAGAGTGCCCACTATAGGACGTGCACAGACACTGCTTACAGGTGAAAGCACATTGATTCATCTAGCCAAGTTTAGTTTGTGTAATTTTTAAATGTGCTCTAAGGCTGCCAATGGTGCCCCATGCACAAGTTTGTGATGTAAAAGCTAAATTAAGGATATTTCATGGCCATCATCACTATTTTATGCCATATAGTCCAGGTGTTGTCATTAATCCTCCATAGTGTCTGTTCATGCATGCCACCACAATTTGAACCATCCTAATTCTACATGAGCCAAATGAAATTGAATTGCAAGTGTAAATTGGAAACCTTTTACTCAGTTCAAATAATTTCACTGGTGTAACCTTATCAAGAGACCAGAGCAGTATCTGCCAAAGCTGAGTATGCAGAAGCTTATATCACTGTATAATGCAACTCCACTTAAAAACTGTATAAAATATATAAAAGCTATATACAGACACATTTCTTCTTCTCATTCAAATTCAGTGGAGTGCCTCTCATCCTAAATGTGAGATGTGTGTTTTGCTTAATCTTCCTAAATTGAGATTTAAGAAGTATTAGATTCCTTCCTTCAAAATTTTCTATTACTAATATATGACAGACTGCTGCGCGAGCTGCAGAGTGAAGGGGCTCTCACTGCAGAACAGACTCTGAGAGTGAAGGAGTGGCTGTGCTCGGTGGAGGAGGAACGGAGTGGACTGACCACTGCCTCAGGTCCAGACAGTGGTATTGAGAACAGCTCCACCGAGGACAGTATTGCATTAAGGAGAGGAAGGCCTTCTGTAAGGAACCAGGTGTGTCTCTTTCACGCTCCAAGTAAACAAAATCTTTCCATCAAATTTTAGGAATTTAGGAAATGATATGTTTATAAATGTGTTCTAAAAATAATACCCAGGATCCAGAGACTGCAGAGGAGAGTTGGAGCCATGAGCATGAAATTGAGAAAGAGGATAGGTTTGCACAGCTTCAAGCACAGATCCAGCGGTTGGAGAGGGAGAATACAGACTTTCTAGCCGCTCTGGAAGATGCTATGGAGCAGTACAAGCAGCAGGTGAGATGCAGTGGGATTCTAATATTGTTTTTCAATTAGTGCAGTTTGTCACAGTGCAATCAAGGCATGCCACAATCACAGCCGGGTTAACCAAGCTGAGCTGCAGCAATATGAGCCAACTTGAGAGCAGGGCGATGATCCCCCCACCCCAAGCTGTGCCAACATCGGAGTACACTGATTTTCAACATGCTTCTTGTATACATGATTGGTTACTTATGTGATTGCTCTCCTTCTGTCTCAGAGCGATAAGCTGCAGGAGCAACAGGACTTGATAGCAGAGCTGCAGTGTCATCTGTCTACTTCAGGGCTGATGGGCCTGGGCCTCAACTTGAGAGCGCGGCCACACACGGCCCCTATGGGCTCCATGCAACACAGTCAGAATGGAGGCACATACAGACAGGTAACTAGCCAGCAGAGCTTGTTTTTCAGCTTAAGCAGTTGTGTGCAATTAAAACTTAAGTTGTAAGAAGTGGGATTACATGCTCTTAAAGTTGCAATGTATAGGCCCTATCTCTAGGCCCACATAATCACAAAGAACTAGAAAACTCACTTTCAGATACACAAAAAGGTCAATTTTATTCATCTTTATGCAGATAAAAATCCATTAATTAATTAATTAATTTACGTGTTTGGTTACAGGTCAGTCCAGTGGGCCACCTTGGTAATGGGCCTTTTGGTGATCAGGACAGTAGCGTCCATGAGGAGCAGGAGATCCCAGGAGGAGCAGAAATGCAGGACTTGGAAGAAGAGAGCAGTCATTTCGGCCTCAGTCGGGAGAGACGCAAGCATGTTGTGTTTATAGAAATCATACATTGCAGCTTAACACTATTTCAAGAGTTCAATGCAGTGTTAATAAGTAAATAATACACATGTGTTCACAGTGTTAATGACATTATGCATGTGGTCATGTAATATGTAATGCCTGTGATTCCGTCAGGCAGGTAAACCTGACTTGGACCAAGAGGGACATGCTGTCAGGAGGCCTAGCAGCTGGTGGTAGAGGACTTGTATCTCAGTTGCTTGAGCCAGACCAGCACCCCTGTTTAGCAAGAAAAGCATGTAAGTCTAACAACTTCAGATGTCCCTACATGCTAAGTAATCATGATCTGTCGCATTCCTCATTACACAACCTTGCTGACCTCTTCTTGTACTTTCTCAACTCTCTAGCCAACTCCAGTACCGACACATCTGTGCATGAAAGTCTAAAAAGTTTTGAAGGCGTTTCTGAGTTGGGACTTCTTCAAGCACAGCAGAAGATCAGGGAGCTGTCTGTCACCATCCGCATGAAAGAAGAACTCATCAAGGAGCTGGTCAAAACAGGTAACGATTTGGATCTCTGCATCTTTTCCAAAAAGGGGTTCTCTTCTGTGTTTTTGTAAAAATCAATGTGTGTATTTTCTTTTAAGGTAAGGATGCTCAGGCCCTGAACAGGCAGTACAGCCATAAGATCACAGCTCTGGAGAGCGAAGCTGTGCAGGCTCGACAGGAGCTGCAGGAGGCCCAACGGCAGCTGCAGGATCTAGAGAGGCAAGAGAAAGAGATCAGCACGACAGACAAGACCCGAGCACAGGAATGTCGCCGGAAAATTGCTGCTGCTCAGAGCAAAGTTCAGGTTGGATTGTCACACCTCTATATAAAACACAAAGGCAACAGACAACTAGAGGCCTAGAAATGCTAGCACTTCTGAAACGTCTGAACTCCTGATAAGCAAACTGTGTTTTTGTATTAGGTTCTCAGTCAGCGTCAGAGGGATACAGCTCGTCTCGCTAACCTTCCCGCCCAGAGTGAACGCCGTGTGTTAGAGTTGGAGCGAAGTGTTCAGAGTATGAGGCAGCAGCAGGAGCAGCTGCAGAGGCGGCTGCGCCAGGAGAGTCAGCAGAAACGCCGTCTGGAGACTGAGATGCAACGAAGAACTCACAGAGTCAAGGTACCTCAGGCCAATACAGCAGAGGGGCAGCAATGTGCTTAAAAACTTCTTCACCATGGAACTTCAAATTTGGAATGAGCATTGTTTCCATTGTACATGCTAAAGTCAAGCATGACCTCATGACCTCAAAACTGAATAAAAACAGTGACCTTTCATCCAACTTACTTGTACTCATCAATCATCAACAAATGTCATACCTGTTTCAATTAATAATTTGATGCATTTTCAGATTTTCTTTTAGCTGAAACCAGAAGTCCATTTAAGTAATTCTGTCACTGAGCAAGTCGCAAATATTTCGTAAAACTTAACTGTGTATGTACAGTTGAGGAGAAGAGCTAGAACAGTTTCTTCTGACTTTTGGAACACTGTAGATTTATAGCCGAGGTTTGCCAAACCATAGATTTCTGGTTCTAGTCGTTGCTTCTAATTCTGAATGGGTGAATTTAGAGCCAAGCTAGCCTCAGTTTATCGCAAATGACATGTTTGTTTTTTCATGTGTGGAAAAAGTCTGCCTTTATTTGGAATAAGAAACAATTTGCTCTCCAAGCCCTCTGCGATTGTTTAAGGAAAATGTTACTGCTACCCATCACAAGTCCAAATGTCTGGCTATGGTTTCATGGAAAGTAGATCAGTATACTGTACAAGGGCAAAATGCATTTTATTTCTTCATGGCAGAGATCGTGTTGTTCTATACTAGCCCTATAATTGACTTCGTCTTCCTTTATTTCATCCCTTGATCCATTCTGTAGGAACTTGAGATAAAGAATGAGCAGCAGCAAAAGATCCTGAGAATAAAGACTGAGGAGATTGCTGCCTTCCAGAGGCAGAGGCGCAGCGGCAGTAACGGCTCTGTCATCTCATTGGAAGAGCAACAGGTGGGTTAAAACTTTGAACTCAGAGAAAACAAACTGCCTGTAAACCCCAAAACAAAATTAGTCACATGATCTAACACACTAAATCTAAAACACTGCATCTGGTTTTTGTCATCATGGTAAAGAGGTGTGGAATATTCACTCCCTTGAAGCCTTGATTTGTGCATCCGTGTCTCTGTTTCCACATGATAAGATAAGATATACCTTTATTCGTCCCACAGTGGGGAAATTTATGATGATGTGTCACCTTTTGTGTCTTGACTCTCTGCGAGCAGAAGATTGAGGAACAAAAGCGCTGGCTGGATGAGGAAATGGAGCGGGTGCTGGAGCAGAGGAGAGGGCTAGAAGATCTGGAAGGAGAGCTCACTAAACGAGAGGAAATCCTGGCCAAGAAAGAAGCCCTGCTGCAAGAACGCAGCGGCCTGGAGACCAAGAGGCTCCGCTCCAGTCAGGTATTAACAACCGCAAACAACTCAGTTGAGTGACACAGGAAACTGGCAAATACTTAAAACATATTCCTTCATCTTCCCTCCAGGCCCTGAGTAAAGACCTGGTGACCCTTACAGGGCGGATTGAGTCACTTGAGCGAGAGTTGAGTGAGAGGAATGGTCTTCTTCGCAGCAGCAGTGCTCAAGACTCACAGCAGATTCGCCAGGAGATTTCTAACCTGCGTCAGGAGAAAGACTCGCTGCTTAAACAAAGAGAGGAACTGGACGATAAGCTGCGGCAGGGTAACCTGCTCTCACCTGAGGTAAGGTATTTCTCTAGAGTTCAAGACTCAAGACTATGTGACCTCTGAACAATGTATGTTTTTGTGTCAGTGTAACTCTGACAAATGAACATGTTTTTAATTGTGCAGCAGAAAAAGATCCAATGTGGTCATGTGGGTATTAACCGACCTGACAATAGGTACTTTGACTAGAAAGCAAGTTCTCACAGGAACATTTAATATTAAATGTTTGTGACTGAATGTTCATTTTTCACATTTTAATGAAATCCATCTGTTCCCTCTGACATTCCTAGGAAGAGCGAACACTGTTCCAGTTTGACGAGGCAATCGAGGCTCTGGATGCAGCTATTGAGTACAAGAATGAGGCCATCACTCAGAGGCAGAGACAGCTGAGGGCTTCAGCCAGTATGCTCTCCCAGTGGGAGATGAACCTCATGGCCAAACTCAGTTACCTGTCTGCCTCTGAGACCAGAGCTCTGCTGTGCAAGTACTTTGACAAGGTCAACACTCAACCTGAGATTCAGCATTTTTAACCATGTTCTCACCTATATTGCAAAATAAGCTTTTAAGATGAAACTTTTTATGCCTGAGCTCACCAATATGTATGCTGAAGAGAACAGAACAATGTTTCCTGTAGGTGGTTTCTCTGCGTGAAGAGGAGCGTAAACTACAACTTGCCCTGGCTGAACTGGAAATGCAGCTGGATGATCAGCAGAGACTGGTGCAGTGGTTGGAGAATGCACTCGATCGCACACAGCTCGACACAGATCGAAGACTCACACAACAGCAGAAGGAACATGAGAGGAGTGTACAGCTCTTACTACAGCAGTGTCGAGGTGTGGATATGGATTTCTTATCAATAAAAAAAATCTATTATCTCTTATGTGCTTGCACGACTTAGAATATATAATTAATTTCTCACTTGGCCTACATTGAATATATTATAGGTATACTTGGAGAATATAAGTTGGATTAAAGTGAGAGGAATGCAGAAAGGCATTTGAAGTTATTAACCTTTTTTCCTGGCACATCTTCGACACTTTCTGTGCTTTTTAGATTATTTCCATAATCAGCCATTAAAATTGATAGCATTTGCATGTCCTCGTGTGTGTCCTCTTGCCCCCACAGAGCAAATAGACGAGGGCCTGGCAGGAAGGCAGCGACAGTATGAGGGATGGATCCATAACCTCAGCAAGGAGCTCAACCACTACAAGGCAGCCAATCTGGATCTAAGCAACAAACTGAGAGAGCTATGTGGATCAGCCAGCCAGGCAAAGGAGCATGCTAAAGGTAAATGTATTATAAAATCTAAGTTGCTTTAATATTCATGATTATGATAATTGCTGTGTTTACAGTTTGCAGCAAGATTGCTTCAGATATCCATGTTATTAGTTAAGTCAGACTTAACATCTTGCCACATAAAAGGACTTAAGTGCAAATATCCTTCCACATCTTTCCAGGCAAATCCAATTGGTGTTTGTGGACTTTTTTTTTTTTTTTTTTTAAATAATCTGTGTCTACAGTAATTCCATTCTCCATTTCTGTGCCTGTCACCGGTTCAGTTACATCCTGCTGCCGCAGCAATTTAGGGCTGCACAGAATTATTTTCATTATTCATAAAATTGTCTCGATTAATTGAATAGTCCTTGGCTCAGAAAAGGTCAAAAATGCACTGCACAATTTTTCAAAGCCCTTTAAATCTAATCTTTATATTGTCTTTAAACCAAAGATATTCAGCTTCAAACATAGAGCCCTTTCACTTCTATCTTTTTTGGACTTTTCAGTTCTGTCCAACCCAAAATTACAGGTATGAATCCTCACCTGGGCTGTAGTTTGGACAAAACAGCCAAACGACGAAAAAGAGGTTGTCTCGAACAAGACAAAATCGAACCTTTGAGCCATTAATGCTGTAGTGGGTCACGGTGGAGCTAATTCTAACTATCATACTTTGTAAACATTACTATTTGGTAGTTATGCATGGACATCTGTCAAGTACATGCAGTGGAGTAAAAAGTACAATATTTGCCTCTGAAATGTATGGAGAAGTATAAAGTAGCTTAAAATGAAAATACTCCCACTGCTGTTTGTTTTAAACTTTTATTTGCTTTCTTTTCATTTGGTTCATGCCTGAATGTTTCCCCTTCCTTTACACAGATATAAAGATGTTTCTTTAAACTTGTTACGTCAAGTCAAATTTATATATAGCCCAGAATCACAATTTGCCTCAACAGACTTGACAATCTGTTCAGCATATGACACCCTCCTTAGACCCATGATTTGGATAAGGAGTGTTGATATTCAATAAGCTCTGAGTAGGAGCCCTCACGTCTGTTGTTGTCTTTCAGTTGTGGCGTCTGATGGTAAACCAACGGGCATCGGCAGCATGGAGAAGCTGACCCGCTGCGCCGAGGACAGCCCAGGAGGCAAGATGACGGGACAGTCTGACAAACCTGCCAGGTCCAGAGAGGAAATGCGCGAGCTGGTGAACACGCCTCTTCCGTCCACATGGAGGCGCTCCTCTCTCCCTACAGAGGAACCCGCTGTCATGGAGGAGTTGTGGCTCCGAGCAGCTGGGGACGCCCCTGTTAACCGCGTAGTTCAAACTGGTATGGGGTCCTGGGGCGGACCGACAGCCCTGCCTGTGGTTAAGTCTCGCAGAGAGTCTCGCCGCTCCAGCCTCAACGTCGGACCACTGACTTCAAACAATACATTCATTGATGTTCGGAAGAATCCTGTCTGAAGATCAATGTACTGTGTTACTTCATTTATTGCTCTGTGGTTTCTGAAATATTTTGTCCTGATATCTGATATTACCCATCTGTAGTTTTTGCATTTCAATTTTTGTACTTATATATAAAGTTTTTTAATAAACAAGGACACCCACTGATTTTTATATAAAGCACTTTCACTAAGGCAAAGTTTATGTTTCCATTTCATTCAGTCATTGGTAGGAATATGGTTCCAACCATGAAAGTCAATAAGAGGTTTACAACATTACAAAAATGAAATTCTCTTGCTCTCGAATCATGTAGTCTTTTTACCCTCTACACTATTTTATATTAAATGTTTTTGCTTTCCACCTTCATCTTGCTTGTGTTTTTATCTCAGCTTTTCAGAAAATGATAAAAGAAACTAATTCCTTCCAACTCATGACACAAGAATAGGGAAATGTTTTTTGGCCTTCAATCTGTAATCCTTTTTAAATCAATAGTCAGGCTGGATGTTATGACAGCTGATGAAGATGAGGCATGAAAGCTGCTGTGAAAAGTCAGATTAGTCTGGGCATGGTGAGGGCTTAACTGCAGCTGTGATTAGTTCTGGGAGGCCATAGCTGACCATTAGAGGCCTTTTTAAGGAGGGGGATTCAATCCGTACTCAAAAATTCACATTGAGATTAAAGAAAAATGTGTTTGAAACTAAAACTGTTAAATCAAGCTGTCAACCTTTTATTAGTGAAGATGATCTGTAATACTACCTGGAACATCAGGAACAAGCATCTGTCATTGAGAATCTTCACAAGTTTTCTTCTGTATCAGAGTAATCCATTGATAGGTGTCTGTACATAGATGGGTACTTTGATAAAAAGGAACCGCTAATAGGTAATTAAGCATACTTTTAATATCAGTATACCTAAATGTAAAGAACTATAAGCAAAAACAACAAAAAGGGGTTCAATTAGGAAAGATGGATATTTCTTATACTGGTAAACTCCCTACAGAAAAAAATCAAATGTATGAGATGGGAGGGTGGACACCATGCGAGCACTAGAGGGCGGTATATCCTCAGTATTTTTCATTAGTCTGCAACATATCTGGACTGACTGTATAAAACAGATCTGTACTCATCTACATGAAGGTCAAGCAAGTTTTTTTCCTCTGGACTGAAACTTGGATTCTTTATAAAAACAATATTTGCCCCTTTTAAAACAGACCAGACTAAGAGGAACTTTCAAGTATTATTGGTCATTTTGGACAGATAAGATTGGACAATAAATTCAATAAATTAAGCTCAATGGGAACCAAAAAATGATTTTGCAAAAGATAGATCCAATTATGGTCATGTGATGAATCCAGAATCTCTTCCCATTATTCTAGCTCCAAAACAGGCCCAGTGGTGTTGGCAGTGGGCAGGGCAGCTTGGAGGATGAATGAGGCCCAAACCATTTTAAAAGGAAAGCAGCAAGGAATTCTGGGACAGAGATGATCCAGCTCATCTGAGGAGGAAGGGCTGGCTTCAGGACTCTGAACACTCCTATGTGATCATGCTGCACCACATCCTCATAGAAAAGTAAATAATTGCTATTTAACTCACCAAAGCTGAAGTGAGTCTGGGTCATTCTGAGCTGCACTTTCCTGTGCTGCAGAGATGCATTTAATCCCATTAACAGTGGATCTAAATTTAGCCATTAAGGAACAAACATCCTGGATGCAGTAAGAACTTTTTTTTATTCTGCAGATAATGAGCCAATCAGTGACAGACTTTCTCCAGCCTAACGAGGCATTATGCAGTTTTATATATATATGCAGTTTTTTCTCTCCATCATTGCTTGTGAACCACTGAGTCTTTCCAGGATGAACCTTTCATACCCAGTCATGATACTATCACCTGTTACCAATGAACCTGTTTACCTCTGGAATGATCCAGTGTTTTTGGATCAGTCCACAACTTCCACAGTCTTTTGTTGCTTCTGCCCCAACATCTTTGAAATTATGCCATCAAATTAAGAATTAGCAGATATTTTTCAGAAATCAATAGCGTTGATGACATCATGCATATATACTATCTTCCTACTGTTTTCAATTGAGTAAATGTCAAAAAAGATTAGCAAATTTTCAGTCTGTTTTACTTGTTTTACACAGCATCCCAACTTTTTTGGACTGCTCCTCTGTTTATATCTTGTTCCCAGCCAGGCCATGCATGAGAACACACCACAAGCAAAGGGTGACCCGATACACATTTCTGTCAGATGCATGTGTTTGGAGATACACACAACACTGAATTTAATTGTGCATTGCTGTCTGCAACAGTTTGTCACCACTGGGGGCGCCAAAATCAGACATTTGTATACTATATATATAGTGGCTTTAAGTATTGAGGTACAGATGACAACACATCACCTCTTTTTTAAAAGTTATTTCTGTTGCAATAACTGTTGTAATATTACAGCATCCTTTAACTTAAATGGAAATAATCTAAATCATTTTATGACATAAGCCATAAGACTCTAACGTGCTGCACAGTTGAGATATTTATAATGTAAAAATTAAATCACATTCATTCAATAATTGAATTAATAATAATTCATTTTAGACACAGAGTCAAAACAGTTTTAGCTGTAAAATAATTGACAACAATATAATTTCTATATGTGAGTCACACAAACACACACATGTCTCCGATTTGTTGTTGGTAACTCGCCGTCGCTGTGACGTCATGGCAGCCGAAGGGAGGAAGCGTTTGGAGAAAAAGGCGGAGAGGAGGTGAGAGAAGATCAGTGGAGGCTCGGTCAAGAGAGACAACACATCCTCTGGAGCCCGGACCGAAGGAGCACGCACACACACACACACACTGACACACTGCGGAGGAGAGGCCATCACAATCACACACACATCTGCTCGTCTGATCTGGAGCCTGATCACGGATACAAACACACACTTGAAGCAGGATTTCTCATCCACAGCCTCGACAGACTGTGTGGGATTTATCGAGCTGATCCACGCACTCACCTGTTCGTCTGCACGCAAACTCATGTGTCCTGCACATCTGGAGCCTGGATGCTGCTGCCTCATCACCACATGTGGATGTTTTAGGCTGGATGCAGGAGGCATGTTGCACGATGTGGAAGTGAGTGTTTGTGGTGTTTTGTTTTTTTTTTCAATTCAGTGTTGTGGATTAATTTGCACAGACACATACATGTTTTAATGGATGCACCTTATTGTCAGCCTGCAGACACACTGGCCTCATGTTGGACACAGTTTGGGAACATGATGTTATAGACAGTCTGCATTCATTTCACAGTGTTGCATTCAAGTCTAATGTTTCACATAGGGTTCATGGCCAAAGTCACAACCAATAGATGAAGTCATACTGGGCTGTTATGTTAGTTTATGGCACATCATCTTTAAATCTATAAGCTCTGGTTTGACCTATTTGACAACATTAGGCTGTTTATTGTGAAGCTACTGTATAAAGGCCTCCACTGTTCTGACTCAACAAAGGTAACTTCACATCTATAGGTTTATTATAATGTGTCCTGCTTCCCTTAAACTGACTATAAACACAGTGTAGATACAGTCTCAAGTCTTTTGTCTTTTGGATGTGTTGACTGAAGAAATGATGTGATCATTGTAGTCATATGTGTGTGAGAGTTTTCTCCTTGATATACAAAGAAAGTGACGCATGCCTTGCCAGTGCATCTACTCCCCAATTATAACACCTGACGTCAGACGCACTGACAAAGAGAAGCGTGAGTTCATCATGAGGTTATTATGAGTTGTAATACAAATGCAGTGAAGGGCAGATTATGTGACACAGTGATTTTTAAAAAACGATTGTTTGTTCATTGTCATAATGTCTATTCAATTATAACCAAATGTATCTGGATAAAAAATTACACATATATGTGCATCATAATAAATATCAATAAGGTAGCAGTGTACGGCTCTAAAAACTTATGAAAATGTAAATTACAAGGTCTATATGTTCCCTGATAGCCTCCTCAAAGATTTGCAAAGTTTCATAGAAATTATTAAACAGAATCTTTAGAGGTTTGACTTTGATGAGAAAATATCAAGTGGAGCTAATTAAATGTTAAAGCCCTGCTCTCTTCTCAGGGCAAAGCTGGGAGTGGTTTTCTGAAGATTTTGAAGGTCTGTTAGAAAAGTGCAGGAGGTAATATAAAGGCCAGATATAAGCACATATAGAGGCGCGTATAGGCCAGACTACACATTAAATCTGATGATTAATAAGATGCACTTTAAAGTGGCAAAGTGTCATAAGAGCCCTGGGAGCAGCCACATGTTGTATGTTTTACTCACTTACCTCAGTTTTTTATATAGTTAGTTAGAAGGCCTTCTGTATTTGCCTAAAATTGTAATTAATTACAATTAGTTCAAATAGACTTGAGATCTGGCTGTGAGTGATGGAGAAATAATATGTTTTAAAGGTTTGTGTATTATGATAAAAAAAAGTATTTGTATTTGATTGGAAACCCTTAAAAAGCTGGTTTGAACTGGAAAAATATGGAAGGCATTTAATGGTTGGAGTACTTAAGTTTTTAAAATCCAAATTGCCAGCTGAAGCCCCTGCAGTGTTATATTAAGCCTGTAATTAGGCATGCATTAACTCCATAATAATTTTCTTTGTTCCCAGGAAGCTTCAGACTTGGCTTTTGCTGCCACAGCAAACAACGGAGCCTGTTCCTGTCTTTGGTTATCTAGCTGTATGAGTGTTAATCATCCATCATAAAGCTAGATAACCGAAAGTAGGAATGACCTCCAGACCCTCAACTTCCTGCGTTAACGAGATTAAACCAAAAAAGGAAAACACAGACACAAGGAGGACATGACTCTGTTCAGGTAGGTTATGAAAATTGTTTTATTCATCTGAACATAAAAATGAAGATTGTTGGGATTTTAATGTCACAATTAGAGCTGCAACATTTAGGGGAAAAAACAAGCAACTATTATTAATCATTGAAAAATGGAAAACTTTCCCAAGATCCAGCTCCTAATTTAAAAAAAAAAAAAATTCTGTTTTTCTTAATTTTTTATGTTAGTAAATAGAATATCTTTGTATTTTTGACTGTTGATAGGACAAACTAAGCAATTTGATGACATCATCTTAGGAAATTGTTTTGAGCATGGTTCCTAACATTTTATAAACCGATGGATCAGTAATGAAAATCAATCATCTATACCAAAATAGATTTGGGTTTTTTTATTTCAGTCTCTGAGCATTTAGATGTGCTTTGAAAATGTCTCCCATAGACTTGCTCATATAGTAAATATCTAACTCCAGTGAATTTCACTTCAGTTTCTTAATGTTGAGCCCTTCAAATACCAATAATTATCACATGTTCAATAACTTAGAAGGTCAGACAAATATGAGCAGATAGATTTCTGATAGTTCAATTTTTTACCCTGTTCATGTCTTTAACTAACTTTTCCGAAGGATGTTTTTGTCATCTGTGATCACGGGGAACATGGGAATAATTATTTAAACAAATCAAAGTCTAAAATCCAAAAAGGGCGTCTGGTGTATGTGAATGTATTCAAACACACATGAATGCTGCTGTCCAACACTTCCTTTACACATAGACTCAGTACTTGCTGTTAAGTTGTCCTTTCACTAAAGTCTCTGTTCAACAATCCTAAAACAATGAAATACATGATCTCCTGCTCGGTGCTCATACTGATTTGATACACCCACTTTACACAGTATGGCATGAATCTAACTTTAAATATAAATTGAGATATAAATTCTGCTTTTCTTTTGCAAAATTCCTAAAATGTAATTACACACTAAATGTCTATAAATAATTGTATCAAAAAAGTCCCTGCCTTTAAAGATGCTGCTGAAAATAATGCAAAGAGTAAGCAAAGAATAAGACATATGCATCACTTAAGTTTTATATAGTTGCTCAAATGCATTGTAGATGTTACATGAACTGATACATACAGAAAAGCAGAGAGTGTTCCTGAACTCCACTCCTGCGTATTAACAAAATAATAAAATATCTGACCAAAACACTAACAGCTACAAGAAACTGTAAGAAACTTGTAAAAACTGTCAAGCAAGAAAAGTGTCTGCTTTTGTCTCATCAGAAAAATGCTCAGATAAACCAAAACATCCCTGTTTGCCAGTGTTAAAATATATAATTGTTATCATTGTTATTATTACAAAAACATTTTTTTTTAGCATTTTAATTGACAGAATCTTTTAATGTACCTTCAGGTATTACCTGATTCACAGATTACACATCGGTTTGTTACTGCCAACTATTTTAAACCAGGTGTTTAAGATGCAAAGAAAAGGATATTCCTGAATCTGTAAATGTTCACCGCTGTGACATCTGTACTGTGAAAGAAAGGCTTCCTCACGTGTCGCCTGTGCAGGTTAGAGCTCAGCCTCCTTCACTGCCAGAACATCATGTTGTCTATAAGGAAGCCATCTTGACGGAGTCTCCCTGCTGCCTCCAAAATGGTTGTGTTGGCACATAGCAGGGCCGCATTAATTGGTCCATCGTTAGCTGTCTGTCAGAGCATAATCAGCATTCCTGTCTCACTATACATAAGATCAAAATGAAGCTAATTAGTGAGGTCACATTACTGAGACCTTTTAAAGGCCAATCAATGAGTCAGTGTTCATGTAACTGCTGCTGTAATTGAACGGTGAATGAATAAATCAGTGATTCAGTTGCAGACAAACCTCATGACATTTGGTTACATTTAAGCTGCTGGAACATTCCTGCACACCTGACACGGCTCACGTCCCACTAATATCACCAGTGGGGAAATAATCAGGGGGAAAGTCCTGTGATTCTAATGAGTCAAGTTTACAAAAGCAACACCTTGTTGTACATTCAACCTTTGATAAGCAAGTATTAGACAGCTCTTATAAAAACACTACAACTAAAATTAAAAACGCTCATTCAGATTCTACGAGTAATTGTTGTCTGTATTTTATAAAAGCAGGACAGACACAAATTGAATGATATAATAAATACATTCACACATGTCAAATAACATTTTCTAAACTCTGGACATTGTGAGGTATTCAAAAATTGTTAAGAGCTTCCTGCAGTCACCTGTCACATCCAGTGTCAGCACTAATGATAGACTCATAAACAACACATATAAATAGCAAAAAAGAGAGAGAGAGAGGGAGAGAGAGAGATCTAAGTTAATGATTTTAATTGAAAATAAAAGCTTGGTTTAAAAAAGGTTTAAATAAATAAATAGTACTGTTATGCTTCCAAATGCTTTTGTATCGTCTGTGTTTCCTTTAAAAAGAAACAATAACTCATTCAATTAAATTGTCCAAAATATTGTTAAATAGCATTTGCTAAAATTATTGTAATAATGTTTTTTTTAATTATAGTACATAAACAAGCCTCATCAGGCCTTAAAAAAAGGGCCCTTACCTGAATCTTTTCTCTATGAGGTGCTTCTTTTTTTTTGTGCCTCACAATTAAAGGCCAGAACAACAGGCCTGTCCTTTGCACATCTCCTGTAAAATCTTACAGACCATCCTTTTTTAAATTCATGTATTAATTATTATTTATCATTTTAGGTGTAATGGGTAAAGACACAGCCAAGAACAATGAAGATGGGAAAAAAAATCAGAATTTATTTTTTTCAGTAAAATGTCCATCCAGGGTGAGTAGCAGAGAGGTGGAGACATGTTTTCTTTAATTAGTCAATAAACATGAATTATAATAAAGAAGTCAGAGCCAAGACTGGAGACACAGGCCTCTGTTTTTAAATGTAGCATAACTCAATGGTTGATTAATAAAGATTTCAAATAGAGAGAAAAAATTAAACTATCATTTATCTCAATTTCAAACATCTGTCCGTTTGTCTATTTCTTTCTGATGAAAAAAAAACATAATTTCAGTCTACAAGTATTTTTTAAAGTGCTCCCTTTCTTGTTGTTGAGCAGAGCTGGAGTCATGTTAAACACATGGATTGTGGTCTACTCACTGATGTGCGGCTGTGCTGAGAGTGACTGAACCCTCACATGAGCTGCAAACATCAGCGCTCCCTGCAGAAAGTCTGTGTCCAACAGGAGCCTCTCTCCTCCCGAGCATCACTGTGGGATAAAAGCAGGCCTGCCAAAAAACCAAGAGTGGCCTTACAAAGATGCAAAATAAAGGAAACAATCACAGAACTCCAACTGATAATGAATAGGACCCAGACAAGCTCTGCATATTAACATAATTGCATAGAAACGAGGGAAGCAGAGAGAGTATTTAAAGGCGCAGCAGCCTCCTGCAAGTCCCTGCATCCTGAGCCAAGGTCTCAACAGGCTTATTGACATCTGAACTGTGCATCTATCTGCTGTCATCAAATATTTTGTATAAAGCTGCAGTGTGATAATTATCTATTATGATTTACCCTGAAATGAAACCTAACATGAGTTTTAAGATGGTGTGTCTGAGGCCTTCCTTTAAAACCAAGAGAGCCTATGAGTAAAAATACACAACTGATAGTGAGCTCATTCAAATATTAATTTCTTTCAAGCAGGTTTGTAAAACAGGGTTTCAGAAACACCCACCCACCCACCTGCACTCTGACCAGACACGAAAAGTTGTCTAATAATTTATTAACTGTTCATTTTCTTTTTGAAACATAAAAGAAATTTGTTTTAAAAAGTGTCTCCAAAAAACAGGATTTTTAAATTCTGGTGACAAAATACTGAACTCTTTATCATGTATTCAATTATTCAATTGGCTTAAATGCAGTCATATTTAAATATACTGTGTTTAAAAATACTGAAAACAACCTACAAAAACTCTCATTTTTTGATTGTACAGCATGATTTGCATGAAACTCCAACACCTCTAGTTAAGAAAACTGTTTGTCCTCATATCATCTAAAACACTGAAATGCTGCTCAGAATGACCATAATTGATAACAGTATTGAGACAAAAACACAGCCCTGTTTTTATAATTAACTCACACAATCTGACTTATAATGCTGAGTTTTTCTACTTGAGTTTTATGCAACAATATATGTTTAAATCTTGTTGTTTCATGGTAAAGACAAGTGTTGGTGTTCATGGTAAGCGCCAGAGCTTGAAAAATAAAAGGGAAACGCTTCCTTTATTAGACACCAGGCTGTAATTAGACCATAGCAGCTGGGGGGAGGGGCAGGTGTGAAGCTGGGTGATAATATGAGCTCATACAGAGAGATACTGTATGACTACCAACACAGAACACATGTGTAAATCACCCTTATTAGCTTGTTTAAAAGATGCATTTTATTCTTAGACTCAAACATTTATAATTAATTGGGATAATTAAAAACCACCAGAGGATAATTACACCTAAATTTCAAAATATAGATATATACTGTATTTGTTTCAGTGCCAGGACATATTAAATATAGTTGCAGTCTGATAGTTAGAAATATGAGGAAAATTATAATATAACTAACAGCCTGTATTGAGTTTGTTGTAAATTGTTTCTTGCATAATAGAAAAAAAATGTGAAAATGATTTTTTAAAGAAAAACTAGCATTTGGTTTTAGTCAGATATATGAGCTATTAATGGGCAAACACAAGGTGACCAGCACCTGATGTGCACCTGTGCAAAGTAGTGAGGTGATGCACGAACCCCTGCAGCCCTCAGAGGCTGCAGGTCGGTGCTGTGCTGCAGCTGCAGGAGACCCTGTTGGTAAACAGTAGCCCGGGTCCACATTATCATTCTGATCCTGGCTTGGCTGCACAATGGCTGCTTTGTGAAAAGAGCACTTGACAAAGGTCTGCCACTTCTTTTTCCCAACATTGTGTATGTGTGAGGTTCGCTGCAGTAAACCCTGGGCAATGAGGTGGGAACGTCGCACCAGACCAGACAGTGGCAGATGCCTGCATTAGCACTGCAGCCATAAGAGTGTCTCCTGGAAAAGTTGTCCCTTTGTCTTCCTGCCTCTTTATGTCTGTGAGTGACTCTCACAGTCAGTGTGTATGAGTGTGTGGTCTCATGCCAGAGCTAATGTTAATGAAAAAGACTGTGGCCATTGTGTCAAATGTGTATCCTACTTGATTAATAAGGGAACTCAATAGAGCACAATTCTTTGCCAAATCTGAGCAATTCTCCTGTTTGCAAAGATGTAGTCGTCCCTAATGCTGAGCTCTGTTTTATCAAAAACAACCAACACAAGAAAATAAAGAAAAACAAAAGACACACATTCTATAAGGAGCACAATAATGTAAAATGCAAAACACTTAACATTAATAGAAACATTAACTCGGACAGTCATGATAAGGCTATTTCCCACTGTCTCTTAAAGCAAGTTTAAAAAATGAAAATTGCACAGTAAGACAAATCCTAGATCCGGAAAATCTCTAAAAACCATAATGTCAACATTTGTCTCTTCAAACAACATGAAGCCTTCTCTCAGTGTAAAATACTCCGAATGGATCATACAGTCGATAAAAATTGGAAGGATTTAAATAGAGTAAATATACTACAGCCTAATATAGAAATACTGAAACTGGCAGCATCAGCGAAAGACACATTAATGTGCTGGTCTCCATTGTGACATGGGAGTGTCTTAGAGAGAGAGTGCTGGTTCAAATGTTGTGCTTTTCTAGATGATCCTCAACTGGCATTTTAACAAAGATGGAGACTTCATCAAATATAATACACTACACAGATCAGAGTGTAGAATAAAACCAGTCCTTTGTCAGAGCTGTTTTCTCTCCTGGTTCAAACAGCTTCATGTCCCAGAACCTGTGTAGAACAGGATGGACTGCGAGCTCTCCTGAAGGCAGGACACTGTACATTTAACGTCCCTACAGCCTGCTTTCCCTCCCACAAGGATACCGCAGCTGCAATCCTGTCTTAATCTGGGGATACACGCGATTATCCTACTATGGCTTGTTCCTGGCTTTGTAACAGGAACAGGGGACCTTTCACAGCTCCTTTTTTCCCATGGTCGAGTGGGTCTGAGCAGCTAAGACCCCCGATGTGGACCACTCACCATTCATCAGCTTTAGGCCGCCGAAAACAAGCACGACACAGTGACCATGAGGCAGAAGGATGGAGATGAACACTGAATGTTGCAGCTCAATAAGAATGTGTAGTAAAATATTTTGTAATCTGTTTGTATATGAAGTATATGTCACTAGTATTAGTATAATCATTATTATCAGTTGTAGAATTAGTTGTGTTTTTTATCTTTTATATTAGAATTATATGTTCTTTCTTCTTTTATTTTTCTTTCATTATAATGGTACAATTTAGTATAATGTCATTGTAATGAAACTTATTTTAAATTATTTTCATTTATTTATTTGACCTAAGAAAAAAAGCTTCACAGGCCACTTCTGAGCCTTTTCGTCTGAGGCTTTCAGTCACTCTATTGCTCTTAAGTTAAATGATCCTAAACAAGCTGCAAATCAACATAAAATCATGATGACAAATCATTTGTTCATTCAGGATTCACACAGCAGATTTTGAGCATCACATGTAAAAGCATCGTGAGAACTAAATCACAGACTAGAATCTCTGAGGAGTGGATTTCCATTCTCTCCCGCCAGTCGTTCAGACTGTCAGTCAAGTTCAAGTTCATGGGGGTAGAAATGTCTCGACTCTTCATTCACTTCTGTCGTTTCTCCTCCCCCCCAAACTCCTCCTCCCTCCCTCCCTCCCTCCCTCCTTCCTCTCCCCCGTGCTCTGCACTGGCTGCATGGTGTTCGAGGGGTTGTGGCGTTGTTATGGCAGCAGGCTGGACGGCCCGGCTATGTGCTGGTGAAAAGGACAGCCTGTCAGAGAGAGAGACTCAGGTTCCCCACAACAGCTGGGCACAGACACCCCCCTGCTCCCACCTCCCCCCTCAGGCCTTTCAAACACCACCCAGACCCTGGGAACACTACAAATTTCACATTCATCATCCTCTCACATACACACACACGCCCCTGTCTCTTCCTCCCCAACCAACTCCCAACTTTTGTGTCCATCCTTGCATTTGTCCACCTCTTAACATCACTTTTCACATACACTTCCAGCCACCTCCTTCGTCACACACACACACACACACACACACACACTTCCTCATCTTTCTCCTCTCTGAGCTACACCTCGCTTCATTACGCCCACCTGTGTTGTGTAATCAAGTAAAGGATTTCAAATTAAAAAATAAAAACTGAAATAAAAAGAATGATGATGCCTGAGTGTGTGTGTGTGTGTGTGTGTGTGTGTGTGTGTGTATGTGTGTGTGTGTGTGTGTGTGTGTGTGTGTGTGTGTTGTGTGTGTGTGTGTGTGTGTGTGTGTGTGAGAAAAAAAAAGAGAGAGAGATTTTGTTGAGGTCTCATTCAACTTTGAGCATGAAAGGCTGATCATTTGCATAAACTGCATGCTGTCTGAGGGGTTTGGGGGTGGCAGCCATACTGAGAAAAGACATGAGAGAACATGGAATAAAAACAGAAAGCACGATCCTGCATTGTGTAGCTGCAGGAAGAAAGAGGAGGCTTGAATAAGAGAGAGGGTGAAAATTGGCAAAGAAAGGGTCTTACCATGTCTCCCAGTGGGATTAAATTGTCCAGGAACCTCTTTATATATAATTTGGTGTATCTGGCAGCAGCATGACTGCAGGACTGATCTCACATCAAGCTCCCGCCTGAACTTCATTAGAGCTACATACGCTGAGATGATGCAACCAGTTCAGGAAAAGTGTAAACGTTCCGCAGGCTTTTTATCGGATTGTACCTGCACACAAAGGAATGTCTTGTGTGAACGCTGATGAATTACAGAGCTCATTTTGATTTGTTGTGCTGTTGTTGTCTTTTTTTTGTTAGAAACCGTAATGATGCTGATGCCGTTGTGCTGTGGAGGATCTTCAGAGCTCGCACCAGTGTCGATCACGTGGATTTGCAGGCCGATGCACAAGGCTCTGCACAGTCAGGCTGCAGAAATGAAAGCTGTAGAAATGTATAGGCTTCACATGTGATTAAATACAGCTTTAATATTCTGACACCGAACATTTGATACTGAAAAAGAATTGTCTTCAGATGCTGGAATTGAAGTGTTATTTATGTCGTGAGTATGTATTTTGAGTGAAATGTGCAAGGCAATATTAATTTTTTTCTTTCTTGTTGATTATTTGTGATTTAATTTGTATTTGGGTGTTTTTCTTACATGACATGTAGAACAAAATGTTAAAAGACTGCACTTCTCATTCAATTACATGTCACTAATTTATTCATATGACATTTGAGATGATCAAAGCTGTCTGAATGAAATGTTTTGCTCTTTATTCAATAAAATAAATGTTGGAGAAATATGACGAGTGTGTTATTATTTACTATGCTCAGTCAGTTTAAAAAAGGCTGGTCTCTGTCAGCACATTGAACAACTGCACGTTCTCAGCCATTTGGAGATCTGTCAGTATTATAGTTGCATGTTGTTTGCATTGTAGGCCTGTTTAAAATGTGTGATTTAAAATGCTAATTCATCACAAACATTAGACAATGGCAGGAGAAGTAAAGAAACGGTTCTCTCTTTTGTAAACAACCAAAATAAACCAACGAACGGGTAAATAGTAAGGCCAAAAAAAGTTGGTTGATAAATGCCATAAAAATAGTGATGATTAAATGTTAACTTTTCAGTCACACTTTGTTGACTCACTGTGTCAAGTGGGCATAAAATGATGTAGCGATAAACATAACGTGTTAAAGAAGATAATGCAATGACTGTTTCCCTCCATACATGTTTTAAAAATACATGTTTTAAAAAAAGGGGGGAAAAAAGCTTATTTGTGAGCAAAAGGCCAACTTCTACTTTGTCACACAAGCTGGTTCAGATCAGTCAATTTTTATCTGCACATTTCAACAAATGCTCTGAGATTTAAAGCAAAAATGTCATTTTTCTTTCTATGTGAAAGAATTTACACCAATGAAATCATAAAATTGATAAATGAATAAGGATTACGAAAATAACACAGGCCAGACTTGAGAATAGGAGAGCCCTGTGTCTAATGAAAGAGATGTAACTTAAAATGATAACATGAGCCAACTGCTGTCTGTGTTGTTCTACTGTCGATTAGTAAGCTGACTCTCACAATGTGAAGACTTCATGTCCAGAGGCCTTGAGGTCAACCTGGTGAAGGACAGAGGGAGCCTCTGTCTCTCTCCTGAGACACTAGTTGACCCCGCACAAGCCGACTAACCAGAGCGTACTCCTCTGATATGTCTGTTTTCACAGTGCTCACACACTGTATCTTGGTCACATGAAGATATATAGGCCAATCTTTACATTATATAATAGAGCAACATCTTTTCTCTCTCATTTAAAAAAAAATTAAGAAAAATTATGTTGTAAGAAAAATGACTTTTGAGGGTGTCCCCAGAGCCTTTTAGAGGAGTCAAAGGTCATGCTCAGTTTTTCTCTCTCTTTTGCTCATCACAAATGGTCATACACATACATAATATATCCTGACTTAATGTGACATTTTACCTACACAAATAACATCACAAACATTTTTCAATCTATGCAACCTCCTGTTTAAAATAAGATTGTGTGTCTAAAAGTATGAGGACACCCCTGCCTGGCTCTTTGTTTGTTCCACCTCAAGTTAAATGAAACTTTCTGCAGTGTGCAATAATATTTTAATGAGTGCTAACTTTGAGGCAACAGTTTTTGGAAGGACCTGTCCTGTTTCAATATCACAATGAATAAAAGAGAGAAAAGAAAAAGTGTTCAGACTTTGTTGCGGAAGAACTTGACAGGCATACACAGAGCAATGACCTTGACCCCATTGAACTTGAACATGATTGTTCATGTTCAAGTTCAACATGGCTTTATCAGGCTTTATCCCCCAACATCAGTGCTGGACCACACTGATGCTCTTGTGGCTGAATTGGAGCAAATGTCTCTGCAGCCAGGAGCCAAAATTGAGTGTGTGCAGACTAAATGTCTGGATGCCTGTCTCATCACATTTGAGCATCAAAGTCTGGCTGTGTACCTTACAGCCATTATAGCTTCAGCTCAAAAGCAACTTTGCAAACAATCAATGAATCATTCCTCCTCATTTTATAGAATAAATAATCTGCAAAAACAAGAGTGATGCATGTGAAGGAGCCTCAGACAGAGTTGACCGGAGGAACTCATGAGCTCTTTCAGGGTGTATTCATTCAATAATCCTGTTCAATTTTTTTCCCTTGTCAGCAGATAGATGTTCTTTGTCGTGGTTGGCGTCACTGGGGGATGCATTCCTCACCAAACCTGAGAAAGTCATATTCAGCCTGTGCTACAGGAAACAAAGCACATTTCTATCTGCTGTTATTATAAAGTAATATTTATAATGACATCCTGATTGTTGCATTGCTTCAAACTCAAAAATTTGGAGTGCAGACATTCATATACATTAAAATTGATTGAATTTAAGATGTGAAATTGAAAAATGTGGCACTCAGTAACATCATCATGCACTCTGTGGAAGTAGGAAGTGAGACATTCATAGTGAACTCAGACGTCGTTGTCCTCCCTCATGAATGACAAATAGGCAGCTGTAGACCAGGTTTGTATCTGTGGAGGGCTGCAGATGATTGTCCAGTCATTTATATCTTCCAACTCAGTGAGCTTTAGGTCTTGTACTCCGTGTTTGCATAAGAATAGAATCAGGTCCTGTGAACTTCCCCAACCTATTGACCCAGCTCCCCAGACATGAATAGCTCTGCTTTGAGGCTCCCCAGCCTCTCAAACAGGCTTTAACCATGCCTTAAGTCCCAATCATGGTAATTTAATATATCTTAAGCCCCTGGCTCTTTTGCTGGAGCCCCTCTACAGTTTGTTTTAGGCATTCCCTGCTTCTCACCTCATCAGCACTACTCCTTATTTGGCAAATTAAAGGGGCTGCTGTGGCACTACAAGGTCCTTTTCAGCAGCTAAATAAGCCTTGATTTGATATAATTAGAAAAAAAAACTTTTTTCCTATTATTATTCAGTCTTTTGATTCAGAGGAAAGATGAAAATGGAGGCTGAAGAGCAACATCAGATGCATCAGTGTCTCACCAGTGGCAGCTCTATCTGTCATCAGTGAATTTATAGTCACATAATTTCATTTATGTATCATGGGGAGACAATCTGAGAAAAGCAGCTGAAAGTGTTGTGGGGTGTTCACACTGTATAAAACTGTGAATAAATTATATTTTCAGGGTTTTCCAGGCAGATGAAAAAGGCACTAAAAAGAGCTGAGATCATTGAATGAAATCATGTATGCAGGTATTATAGCTGTATTCTATGCATTTTTCTGCTCTGTATAAATATTGACACAATATTTCTTTTTAATCTTGAGCTGTTTTTCTGATTTTCACTAAAGATTTGAACTTTTTTAAAGGGAACTGTGCCTAATTTTTGTTTTGGATTTTCTTTCCCTTTTTACTTTATGCTGAGAAAATAAAAACGTGGAGCTTGTGGATTAAAGACAGTTTGAAAGGTACTAAAAAAAAAAAAGACAGAAATTAATGCATAGAAAGTTAACAAAATGAACCTGGACATCGGAGGGTTAAACGCCTCCACTGATGACAGCAGCTTGAGAGTCAGAGAATGTTTCTTATTTCTTTCCTCCTCCACATTTTTTTTTCCATTTTGCATTTTGAGAGAGTACATCATGTCAAACAACCTCACTTTTCTATCACAAATGACCACCATACAAACAGTTTGTGAGCGTGGGCTGAAGCTGCTCTGCAGGTATAAGCATGGTTTCTAAATATGCTGGTAAATATATGGTAGTATGATGAGTGACAGTACGTTATTCATCCTCAGAGCATTTTTATCATCCTTTGATATCTGGATTTGCAGGTTTTACATAATTTCCCCCTTCTGCTTAGTAGCTGTTGTATCATGAGGAGTTTCTGAAAATATTTTTAACCACAGGGCCATATGCATGTCTGGGCTGGCAACATGAGCCACAAGCAAGCTAATTGGTTTTCCAATTAAAATGCCATTTAACTGACTCATCATTTACTGAAACAGACAATTAAAGTGATTGTCCAAAAAAATGTAAGAAGGCTCCTGTTACTTATTAAAGCTTCATTTCCTATAATGAAATTTTGAAACGAAAATAATTAAACACAAAAGCCATTGACAAAAAGTATAGTCATTTATTGTTTCATTTGTAAAGTTTTACAATATTTGATTTGCTTGTAACTGCAGTGTAAATTGTGTTATTTGTTGAAGAAGGCCATTCAGCTTGAAGACAGTCGATGTGCCTTCTTTATTATTCAGCAACTTCTTCATTGTTTTACAGTTATTCTACCCACAAAAGCTGCAACAAATGTCCTCCATAATCCAGACAGCTGGATGATCTCCAGTTAGTAAAACACAAACCTTTTAAATTAAAGGTCATTATGATATTACTTTACTTCAAGAAGCATGCAATTACACCATAAGGTTAATATCATGTTCATACATTTTTAATTCATAGGATGTGTTCGTGAATAATTTGTACCTGTTCTAATTTGAAATGAGTGTCCATTCAATTCATGATCATTCCCTCAATGTGTGTTTGTCCTTAGAAAAAATATTTTCTAATCTATGCACTGAGCAAGATATAATACTACATAGCATTTAGTGTATTTATGACTAAAATGAGACAAAATGTAACTTTGTAAAATTATGTGATAAATTATTATAATGGACAATATTTTTCCAAGCATGTTGTTGAATTACTCTACTTGCACAAAATACTTGATTCTGATGTGAGGTTTTATATTTCAGTATGGAAGCACTGAAAAGCAAATTTTCCCAATTTGTAGTCAGAGTCACAGAGTTATCAAACAGTGGATCCATTCATCTGCATGACTGAGATGAAGCTGGAGCTGCAGAGTGTGAAAGAGGAAGAGAGTCTCTGTAAAAACTGTCCTGTAAACCATTGACACGACTTGTTACATCTCCTGTTTCTCTTTATTATTAGAAGAAAAAGATAAGCTGTGGTGATGTTGTGCTTTTTTTGTTTTTGTTTTTTTTGTGGGATGCTCTATAATGTGATGAAAGAAAATAGAAACGAGTTTGATAACCCAATTAAACTTCACTTTTTGCAGTTTGGTTTTCTCACTTTCAAATGATGTGGTTAGTTCAGAGTCACTAATATGGAGCTGTTCAGTGATGGTGGAAATACAGAAGAGACCAGTCACCTTGTCCGAATTGATAACATTAGAAAATGTGAGAAGCACTCATTGTTACTTCTAACTTATATCCTGAAGAGTGAAATGAAAGAAGTAAAACTGGGCTTAAAGAAATTTGTGTAACAGACGACGACCAGTCTGTGTCATTGTCACTGTGGCACCACCTGCTGGAAATAAGCACAATGTGTTTCCTCTCTTGACAATGAATGCTCAGTTCTTTGGTCGCCTGCATCTCCCTCCTCTCTCACACACAGAAGCACACACAAACACGTGGATACACACACACACACACACACACACACACACACACACACACACACACACACACACAACTAACATCAAGCCCATCAAGGGTTTGGTCAACAAAATAATCTATGAAAGGCTCAAACTGAGTTTCTTGTCATGTTTTTATGTCTTTGCATTTTATGTCTTTTCTCTTCACATAACATGAGTCTGAAAAATGTCAGAACCCTTAAACGCGATGACGCATTTTAAGGAGCACAACAACAAATTACACATATATAAGTGAAGGACATTCAACCGTCCATCTTGTGTCTTCAATGCAGTGCATTGTTTCAGCTCACTGGGATGGCTGATGAGCCATCCCCCCCCATCCTTTAAGATGGGGGGGGGGGCGCACATGGATATTTTCCCAAAGGCAGAGATGGGACTGGTCCTGAAACAAGGACCTCATCAAAGTTTGGGACACAAAACCCGTCCAGTTCTGCAGATACATAAACCGCTGAGAGGAGAGATGTGTACAAGGCAACAAAGCACACATTTGTTTCTCCTCTCTTCACATCTCAATCAAAGCCTCTAATTAACACGGTTTCTTTTCAGACAGTGGAGATCAAATAGTAGCAATTATCTGTGCAAACTTTGATGAGGTGGAATCCCATGCATTCATGGCTGCACATTTGCTGACAATCTGAGTCCGCGGCCTGGTTCACTGCACAACCAGAGCTTGGTGAGGCCTACTCTGCAAAAAACTAATGATCTCTAATGAAGCTCCACACAATGATCCATGCCGTGCCAAAAATTGCAGGCTACACGTGCGCGCGCACACACACACACACACACACACACACACACACACACACACACACACACACACACACACACGCACACAAACACACAGACACACACACACAGCTTTTGATTTGTTTTTAGAAATAATTTGATCAGAGAAAGTAAGTGATATATACAACAATCCATACTCTCTAGATATCCAGCAGAATGTTTAGTTGCAGGCTGAGCATTGTGTTTTACATTTGAAATGCAGAATCATCCCATTCTGTGTTCTCCCATCTTAACAGCCAGACCACGTCTCTGCTGTGTTTCAGCGACAGCAGAAAAAAGATGACCAGGAGGTCATCACTGTGCTTTCGCTTGGAAATTTGGATGTTTTCAACAGGCACAGATGGAAGATTTTTGAGAAATGTTAGTGGCATGTTTCAGGGAAGGTCCAGCCACTGCTTTGACTGAAATATAAATTGATTAATGTAATTGATTACCATGAAATTTTATACAGACATTCGTGGTTCCCTGAGGATGAATCATACCAACTTTGATGATGCCCTGACTTTTCTTCAAGCACCAGCATTGACTTCACATTTGCTGTTTTGAGTGAAATGTCTAGACTAAGTATTGAGTGGATTTCCAACTTTGATCCTCTTACTTTTAACCAACCACCATGAGCTGTACCTTGGTTTCAGTTTGTGTTTAGTGCTGGAGCAAACTAACAAGCTAAACCAAGATGATGAATATGGGAAACATTACATCTAAAATACTGACTTTAGCATTTGCCTGATTTAACTGCTATTTTTCATTACATAATATGCAAAGTGCTGTGGCTATCGTTGATTATTCACAGGTGAAATTAGTTATGTTCACATGCAAATCTGATAAAATCAAAAATGTATTACTTTGGACTGCAGATAGTGTCTCAAGTTCAATACAGTGAAAATGTAGTAACATTTGTTTAAGCCACATTATAAATGTGACAAAACATTACAAATGTGACAAAACAGTAAATCTGGGTGCAATTAAAGATTTGAGTTTGTTTACATGGAGCACATATAGCAATCTATACAGTATGCATAGACACAAATTTATACAGGTAAAGTAGAAAGTGGTGCAAACAAGAGCGTTGGTAGATTTGCATACATTTGCTGCCAAAGCTGTAACTCTTCATTAGGAGAGGAGCAACAAATTTAACCAAAGACGAAAATGCTTACTGCATGGATGCTAACAGTTTTATCATTGGACAGAATGAAAAAAATTTGGCTTTACACTTTAAATGAAAGTTTAACCCAGTGGTTTTACTTTTACATTTAAACCCACATACTAATGTACTAATGTATGTACCTGTCGTGAAGAGGGCCTGAAAATGACTGTTTTATCGTGAAAAAAAAGCACACACACGCAAGATCCCACACATACACGTGCACACACGTACACAAAAACACAAACAGGGTGCTCATAAAAACCGTGTGCCTGCAAGGCTGCGAGAGAAAAGGCTGAATTTCATGAGGAGAGCGCACAATCACAGGGCCACAGTGTGTCTCTGCGGCAAGGCAGGGCAATGTGTGCACATCAGGTTTTGTGAGGCTCTGACAAGATGTGACAGCCCAGTTCTCACTCAAAGATCCACGAATTTGGTCCATTTTTCTGCCTTTTCCATTTACAATGCTTCAGTGGAGATTTCTTTATTTCAGAACGGACAATGGTCTCTTTCTTTCTCATTCCCTACATCTCGCGCCCTCTCCCTCACACACACACACACACACACACACACAAAGCCTCGCTGGCAGACGCACGCACACTTGCTTGCTGTCATGCTCATTTTGATGGTAATTAATGACATCACCACTGTGTGCGGGTGCATGGTGGTGTGTGTGTGTGTATGGGTGTGTGTGGCGGGGAAGGGGGTGCGTTTGTTTGTTGAGCAAACCGTGGGAACAGGGAGCTCTCCAGGGTGGCGAGTCAGGGCCTCCAACAATACATATGCTGTTGCTTTTCACCCAAACACCCTCCCTTCCCAGGAGAATCAGTCCTCTCCCCTCCATCCCTGTCCCCCTCTTTCCCTCCTTTTTTTTCCACCATGACTTTCCCTCCCTTGTCTGCACTTGTTGCAATGTGGAGTGTGAGATTGCTGCCCCCTATCTGTCAGCATGTCTCATCAGGCCCCAACTAGCTAAAGCTGATAGTGTCACGCCTAAGTGCCGGTCCACCGTGTCAGTGTCACATTTTGCACATTTTAGGCAACACAAATACATTCTCTGTCATCAAATTAGCAATAATAAACATGCAATATCTGGAAAAACCTTCAAAATAAAGCTAAAAACCCCCCGACTTGGTTAGGTTTAGGAAAAGATCGTGGTTTGGGTTACAATAACTACTTTTTATCAACGGTGACTTTTGATTTCGCAATGCATCAAATCACTGTCTCCTGGGTTAGTCACTTTGTCACTCTTTAGACTACGTTCATCTTTTGCTCCCATCTATTATTGCCACCTACTGGTAGTGGACTTTCATACACGCCTAGGCAAGTCAAAACATGACACTAACATGCTATCCTCTGGTGGATTGATGAAGATAAGCCACGTGCAAGAATTACACTTTAAACTTAAAGGGTGTGAAAAAGATGGCACCTGATTTACACTTGATATGCAGGAATGAATAATTTGGTTCATCACATTAGGAGCATCAGTGGATTTGGTGCGGAGATGCTTCTGTGCAACTTGTACAGTATGAAACATGGTCAAAAGAAGGAGGATTATAAAGCAACCATTTGCATCCAGTCACATTACTTTGAAGAGTAGCTCTTATGTGTACATCCACTTTTTTCTATACCATCTAAAATCAGTAATTCTGCTTTCACAAAAGTGCATTTTTCTGCTGGAGATATCTCTTCCTTCTGAAGGCTCTTTGCCAAAGCTCTTCTTTACAGAGATGTAAGATACTGCTGCCCTACCACTTTGCACATCATTACTCAGGAAAAGGACTAGTTTGGTAGGATGTATTCAGTCTGCAAGAGTGCTGATTTTATATTTTTATTTAAGTGGTTTTGCAACCAAATAATATTATTCTGTTAAGAAGAATGAAGAGGCCAAATGCTCAACCACTCACACACAGTGTGCTCTTTAAGGTGATGTTGAAGATAAAAAAAAAAAAAAAAACTCACAAGGTCTCTATCAGGAAGTTATCAGACTTATTGCTACTGCTGGTGTTAAAAATACACTGGGAATAAATGCAAAAAAAATGCAACACGTAATTTTGCAAACAATATTTTGCTTTTGTAAATATAACAGGGTCCATCTCTCCGCTGCTATTAACAGAAAATAATCAACAGTAACTTTTTCTTTTTATATCACTTTTGCAGAAACGTATATACTGATGTTCAGGTCTTGTATTGTTGTTTTCATGGCTTAATAATGACAAAAAAAGCATAAGTATGATGACAATTGCATTGTTTATATTCTATTCTAATTTGAAATATGAATATGAGTTAACATGTTTTCTGTGTGTGTAACATTGACTTATCTACAGCTCTGTTTCACTGTACAATCTAGTATTATATAATGACAAATAAAACTTTGAACCTTGAACCTGAAAAGTAAAAACCATCTGTAATGCACTACAGCACAAGCTGTCCAGTATTGACATTCCGCAGGCAAGAGCCTTTCAATCACAAGCTCTCAAAGGATGGAGGTGGATTCTGCACAGCACCCATAGACCAACCACATGCACTCTCCAGCTCACAGTCTTGCCTGGCGACCAGTCGGACGCCAGCAGCAGCATAATAATGAGAAAGTCCTAAACTTTCTAAAGTAAAGCAGCCCTACAGTCCTGGGAAGGCCTTTCTGTTTCCAGATGACAATATACTTGTGTGTCAAATTCATCTGATATCTCTGAGAAAATGTATTGCACAATGTGCAATACATTGTGCAATACAGAAAATGCACATGTATTTGAAACATGTTTTACACAGCTATGTGGAATGGATTTTTTCTCACGGTTTAAATGTTCAGACGCTGATTTGTCATTATGTGGCAAAAGTAACGGAACAGAACTGAAGCAGACACTAGTAATGTGAAAATTATGGATGCACAATTATGTCATACTTGACTCAGGAACTGCACAAACAAGTGCATTAATTTGATGTACCTTCTTACATGTGAGCAAAACTCATGACAGCAGAGCAGGTTTTATAGTCCAGCAGTCCTCTCTCACAGCTGTCTATATTTTTTCACTTTCTTTTATTTCAGTTACTCCTCAACAGGTCTTTGTTTTACTGGCCTTTATCAAACACCATAAAGTTTTAAAGGGCGTTGGTATAAAGGGTATAAAATGTGACTTAAAGTGGAACAGTTACTATCTATTAGCCTTGAGGTCTCCTAATGTGGGTCTCAGACATTGTGTGAGAAAACTGCTGTTCAAGTTTACAGCAATTAGACAGTGAAATATTTTAGACCAGAAGCAGAGATATAATTCCATCTGTGCTTAATATCTCCCTCTCTTCTCTAAGACAGAAAACAGCATAATGAATTTTAATTTTAAAAACTCCTGTTCAAATTTAAAGACCTAACAAGAGCAAACAAAAAGAACAAAATTTGAGTGGAGATTTTACATTTTCTGCTTTTTCTGCAGATGCAAGATGGACAGAAATGTATCCCAATAATCACATTTGCTCAGGACGTTTCAAACCATCAGGTCTGAAACGTTATAGTCGTGCTCACCTGTTAAAGTGTATGCAAATATTGGCAAAAAAGAATTCAGCAAGCAGTAAAATAGCATTGCATTGAGATTTTCCTTTTTATTCTAATAATCAAATACTATCTCTTATGCACTAATTAGGGCTCAGAGTCAGGTGGAGCACCTAATTAGCTAAACCATTCAGTTTGGATCCCTCGCACATGTTTTAAAGCAGCTCTGATTTCTGCTTCTTTCAGTCTAGGCAGGGAACTAGTGGCCTTTGTGCCCGAATCAAAGCACTCCTCCTCTATGAATAGTGATTTCTCTGCTTCTCCTCCTCACCAGTGCCGGCAGAGAGGTCTTCCCTCCTGAGACTTTCCCCTTTGACCCCAACAAATGGACTCTTGTCAACAGAATAAAAAAGTAGTGATTGGCATTTAGTGATGCCTGTTGTTTGGCCTATGGATGTTAGATGAGCTATCACAATGACAGAGGGATTGGTGAAGCTCAGCGCTCCACAGGACGTCTTGTGATATGACATCAGTATTACAAGCTCTGGACATTGAGGAGGTTAATTTTTATTAGGTAAATTATAGTTATCTCTCAGCATGAATCCCTGCATCAACAACAAACTTTTTGCCTGTTGGTCATGAGAACTAGACGACTGCTTTACCAAAGAACAATAAACATCTTCAGCCTTGTTTCTTTTTCAAATGAGACAACATAAAGAATTAGTGTGAGTGAAAGCGTGGAGATGTGAATGATGATTGACACTGTCATGTGACTTGTGCGTACTGTGGACCTCTTGAAGGGCTTTTTAGGAGTGTGCTGATGAGTTTTATTAAAAGCCCCTGATATCTCGCTCAGCGGCCCGGTGAGACCACTTGCAGCGCACAGTGAGAAAAAAGCCCAGATGGACTCTGCAGCCTGCTCCAATCAGCTCACAAAGGTGATATAATTGCCAGGGCAGGATGGGACAAGGCCACCGCCTTTGAAGTTCTTCAGTCTCCTCCTTTTCCCATTGCACCTATTCTCTCCCACTCTATACTCACTGATTATACTCCCCTCCCTCATTGTCCCATTATCCCCCTCCAACAACAGGCCAATTTGTCCCTCCAGCTTGGCTCCCGCCTCCCCTCCTGCTGCGTTATTTAGCCCCTCTTCTGCACTTCAATGGCAGGTACTGATTAGAGAACTTCCACGACCTCTTCGCTATTCCTCAAAAATCCCTCCTCCCCTTCCCAGCAACCTTTAATCTGATTACAGGCTTTCTGTAGCTTTTCTGAGGAGGCCAGTCCCAGGAGGACAATAGCAGACCAAGTGGTTTCACAAACACTCTCCCCAGGGTTATATGATTCACAAGAGGAGCTGCGTCCACTCTCCTCCAGCATCACAGCGGTTTAAGAGAAACACCTCTGTTACAGTGGTTGTGTCTCTGCTCAGCTGACCTAATCATATAAAATTTAAAAAATATAAAATCACAGAAAACTTTTGGAGCAACCATATTTGAGTCTAGATCCCTAATATCAATAGGAATATGTATTGGTACATTCTGATCATTTTGGTGTTTGGGTGGATTTTGTCATTTGCAGTATTAAATGAAGCACATTTTTCAGCTTTAGTCTTGTCTTTCTTTTTTATTTACTGAGAAGCACCTGATTCCCATCAGGCCTCAGGGTGCAAGCTAACTAGAGTTATCCCTGTCACATCTTCCATTATGATTATCATTTCATCCTCATTAAAAAAATCACAAAAAGCATTACATGTTACATTTTTTACAGCCCTTCAACATTTTTGTGCTGCATCTGTCATATATTGGAAAAGTGATGATTTATGATCAACACTTGAGACTGCTGTGGGTTCATATTATACACATATACATATACATATTAATATACATATTAAAGGAGTTCTCCACTTATTTATCATAGCATTTAGCATACCCACAATGCAGCTTGACCACTCACAGTTTGGTCAGAGATTCAGGTGCATCATACCAGTAGCAGCTGGCATTAAGCAGAGATGAGAAGTGGACTACGGAGGTCTGGTAAGACACTCTAACTTTGTGCCAACAGATTTGTTCTATAATTAATATAATTTATAGTCTTCAGCCCCAACTGACACTGACTCAAGTGACATCACTGGAGGCAATATAACAGAATTCTTGCAGCTCTGGAGCCACAGAAGCTTTTCTACAACTTTTTCCACATATGCAATAGCATTCAACAAAACCTGTAAATGGACAGTTTAAGTTCACGTTTTAGTTCCCCTTTAAGATGCTTCAATTAAAAAGCTGTTTTGTCTATGAGTGATTAGGAGAACATTACAAGTTTATGGTATTTATAAGGTAAAGTTGATATCCTGGGTTCAAATCCAGTCAATTTTTTTTTGTCATATTAGTAACTCCTGTGTCTAGAAACTAAAACAAGCCAAAGCACCTTTAGTATAACATTGTCATCCTACTTTGAACACAAAATGCTACATAATGTAAACCTAGAGTGCAATCTGAATGTTGATAATGCCTAAAAATGCACAGCAAGTAAGGCCTTGGAGCAGCTTCACACTTGTTTTCTTTTATATGATTATAACAGGTCTGTGGAAAGGCAGCACATCTAATTCCATGATAAGGTGCAATTAGATAAGTATGACGCTGTGTAAATGTTGTGTTTCGTTGTACGGATAAACTACTGAACACAGACTGTATTTGATTCCAGCTGTGGTTTAACAGATATCCCCACAGTTAACTTGTTTAACCCCATCAGGCCTTTTTAGAGACCTCATCACTTAATAAAGCTTCTGCCACCAGCCAACAGGACAAGACCAACACAAAGCACATGTCCACCCAGTGTATTTAGAGTTCATTAATGTCACAGTGATGGGTCAGGAAATGACCCTATTGACTGGCCTGTCGAGGCCTCATTACCATCAGAATGAGGGGAGCAGGGAGACCAGAGCCATGGAGGCAGCAAGCAAGTCCACAATGACCTGAAGCACCTGCTTAAACCCTCTTTGACTCTTACACCTTAAATCAAGTCAAAATGAAGACGTAGACAGCTTTTACAGGGATGAAGACAATTCTCGACTCATTCAAGGAGCTTCTTCAGTTTTGCTAATAGGTGGGGAGACACAGGCCTTTAAACCTTCAGCTGTGTGAAAGTCCTCGAGTGATCTGAGCCAATGAATGAACAGGAAGCAGCACCAGAATTCAACAAAATTGAAGTAAATATGGGTCCCAATCTATCTGTAGCTAAATTTGAACTGTATACAAATAATTTACAATTATCATATTGATATTTATCTAAATAAATACTGAGGCAATTAAAGGTCAAATTTAGATAATTGATTCATCTTTTAATGCTTCTTTTTTCTTTTCTTTTTTTTCTCACCTTCAACCTCATAAATGGTCATAGTTACATATTTGAGGTAGGTGGTAAATATAATTGTGTTGTTTGTCTGTAATTCATACAAAACACTGAAACATATATTTTTTAAATGTTATCTTCACCCAAATACTGGCAAATATCTGTCAGTGTAGATGAGTCCATTAGGTTTCTTCTTCTGGATGTCTGATGCTTCCCAGCCTGATAGAAAAGATGGTCAAAACCAAAAAAATGTATTAGTACCACTGAAACAACATATATGCACCATATTTTCTGTTGTTAGTGTACTGTCAATATAGTCTGATGCACCTTTAGTCTGTGGTTGACAAACAAAAAACTGTTAATACTCAAACCTCTGCAGAATACAATGAACACAGACATACAGATATTTCTCAGAGTGCTGCTTTAAAAGAGTCTAAGGGATAAAACTTCTGCTGAACTACCGCCACCTTGTGGAGAAAGAGGGGGATTGGAATTAAAAGGAAAGAATTTCAAAAAGATTCAAGTGATATTTGTTTTACATTTTAAAGATGAATAAGGATTTTTTATCCTAGTTTATTGTGCTTATATAGAGGTAGTAGTTGCTAATAATATCTAATTTATCATTCACAAACCACTGTTAAAACAAAATACAGAAAAGGGAAACATGGTAATCTGTATGGACAGTATGATTGAATGAGATTGGCTGTAACACTGGTTTTACTGGTTTTCGTCTCATTGAATTAATGTGTCCTAATTTTTATTGTTTGCTCTGTGTAAATGTGTGCACTTGGTTTTAAAAAGTACTATTCAAATTAACTTCAATATATTATATGGCAACACAAATAATAGAAATAATATCCTTCCATGCCCATCAAGTTAAGCATCGAGTGTCCTAATTTTGGATTAAGGACAAGACAAAGTCAAAAGAAAAACAAGGTGTTGGTATAAATACCAGAAACCACAAACTATACACCTTGATCATTGTCCAGTTCTGTGACTACAGTTCATCACCAAAAGACAAGAAAAGAAAGAGAACAATTCAAAAACATTCATTGGCCCTAAAACAAACATTAGGGACATAATTCACAATTCAGAAAACTCAAAGGTTTAAACTTCCAAAGCAGGCACACAAACTTGCTTTGAACTGAAACTCAAGTTATGTGGATCTGAAAATAAAGTGAATTTTATTTGAGGACATGAAATAGATACTGAAGTTTGCTGCCCAGAGGGGAAAACATACAGGCCAGTGGTTAGAAATAGTTGAGAATAGTTGAGATTCCAGTAAAAAATGATGAACAGATCAGTGCAATCAGCTTTTTGAAAACACTAATGAATTAAATGAGTTTTGAATGCCACTCATAGTGAGTTGTCTACACACAGGGCAGAGCCACATAACATTTACAATTATTTTTATATACATTGATTTAATTCTTTTGATGCAGTTTATTCAGGCTCCTTATATGCACACAGGGAAATTCTCACATCATGATTGTAATGTATTGCACTTATTCAAGGCCCATGATTGTGACTATCACACTTATTCTATTGTAATTGTTATATTTAATTACTGTAATTATTTAACTATGATATCATTGTACTTTCAGCAGGTGTCTTTGAATGTCTTGTTAAGTGTGAGCAGTAGAGGTGTAGACATTAACATAACTTTATTGTTTAATTCCAGGTACATGTGATTGATGAATGTGTGCATGTGAAACCATAACACATCAATAATAAAACAAGCAGATCATCACATACAATCACATATAGTGCAACATTCAGCACTTCAGTAACCAAACTGGAAATTGTATCATAGTTGCTGTATTTACTCAAAACTTCCACCTTAAGAACAAGTAAGTTATGCAAAAAACCAATAGTGTGCGATAAAATATGGAATCATATATACACACATCTTACAAAGACCTATACTGTACACAATGCAAGAAATAAGATACACAACTCAAAAATTGCCAAATTTGGCTGCACAAATATCTTTGATTATTCACTCAATGCCTTTTTTCGCATGAATGCAAGACTTAGATAAGAAATAAAATGGCAATTATCAGAGGCATGAAAGAGTTCAGAGCTTTCTATGGTAAATATATAGGAGTACAGCAAAGCAACTTTAAACTCATGAAAATATAGTTCTTCTGTGCATAGCATTTACATACTTTGTCTTCAACCACTCATCATACTGCCTGGATTCAGAATAATTTTTCCAATAATATGATATTTGGTCTTCATAATCTTAAACTTCCAATTATTGACAAAGGTGCCAGACAAATGTATCAGGTGTAAATCGTGTGTGGAAAAACTGGCAGAATATGGCAAAATATTGTTCCTTCCTTGTAGAATCACCCCATTTTCAAGGGTTTCTCCTTCATATATTTGTGTTGTTTCACAGCTGCATCAAGTTCAAAGTGATATGAGGGCGTTGATCTTCCATCATGCAGCTCTAACTCTGCTCCACAGAGAAGTTCGACTCAGATCTGTTGTGCAACAAGAAGAAAATCTTGTTTAATGACAATTCATGAGAAGGAGGAGTGAGTGAGCTGAGGTGTGGGTGAGCTTACATGTCTTGGTGCTTGTGAATCATGTGGTTGTTGTACTCCAACACAGGAGGGATGGTCTCCTCTTCCTCAGGAACCTGACAACGACACATGAGATCAGGTGTTGTACTTTCTACTTGAAGGGCAAGAACATCATGTAGTGCTAAAAAAAAAAAAAAAAAAAAAAGCTTTATTACCTCCCAGTAAACTTCATCATCGTAGCAGTTGTCATCAGCAGGGTCGCCCCAGATCGGGAACTTCAGGATGAAACCTTTGAAGAGAGAAAAAATGGCATTGAGTAAGACTTCTCATTTCAGTTGTATATTTTTGGCAAATATTAAAAGCAATTTTGGGCCTCTAGTAACTAAGCCATTTTTAAACTAACTGTAACACTCACAAACAGACATTGACAGATGCTTAGTGAAGTTCTCTAGTGCTTTTTTAAAAAAATCACCTTGCCTCTGGAGGATAAAAATAATCACTGAAACAGGCTGCTTGATATGGAGAGATGAGTCTTATAATAATACACAACATATTTTTCAAACTCACCAACAATCGCGCCTCCAACAAGACCAAACGCAATTGATACACATGTGCCGGCAGCCTGGAAGCCTCCCTGTGTTCCTACTGATCTGTTTGCAAAATCGCCTTCAAAGTCAAAAGTGTTGATCAGCCTGGGCAGAAAAAAAAAAATGAATCCAGAGTTTCATCCAACTGCAAAGTCAATTCACTCTCGACTGATCCAAACTGAAGTTAATCTGTATAATAAGATAAGAACAACGCCTGATAACTTGGTGCATGCTGTCTTGAAACCAGGCTCAGATATAACTTTTTTCAAGATAACTCACCCCTCATGGCCATAGACAGATTCAGTGGCAGCTGCAGCAACAATGGCGCCTGTGAAGCCACCAAGCATCCCTGGCACAGCATGCAGGTTGTGAACGCCGCATGTATCCTGGAGCTTTAAATATTTCTCCAAGAAGGGCTGAGGATGAGAAAAACATTCATGTATTACTTAGTAATCTGAAATTGGGGCCTGAGCAAGGATTTTAAAAATACTCAGGTCAGGAATCCAAATTTTTTTCTTTCAAGCCTAAAACCTCCCTAAAAATGGCCACATGTAATTTGTCATATTATTTATTATTTACATAGTTACTTATTTGTTGAAATAAATCTTGTCTCTGACATTTTCATTTTTTTCTCTACAAGGCTTAAAATATAAATTGCTATAAAAGTAAAAAAAATAATAAATTTCTTTTAATAAACTGTTTTGTCGTAAAAACTGGGGAGAAAAAATGGAATAAAAAACAAAAGTAAAATCAGCCATTAAAAACTCAGCATGTATAATTTCTTTTTAACTATAAAATTTAAAAAAATCATCCTCAGGTTTTTAAAACCCCAAATCCCCTGAATCGTTGCTGATAGCCTCTCTGTGTTGAAGTGTGTTATTAGAAAGTGCATTTTAAAACAGCGACGTTGAACAAATAATGACTGGTATCATAGGTCACGGTTATTTGCAGCTAACTTTCTGAGGTGTGTCACAACAAGTTGCTTCTGAAGTGTTCCCAGCTGGCATGTCATTGTGTAAGGACTCACTGCATGCTCTCGAAATGAATCACCACTTCTTGTAATTCTCTTCTTTTCCTGTAATACAACCTGCAACTTTTTGTTGTTGTTGTTTTTGTGTGTGTCTCCTTTTCATTCTGCTAACTTGATATTTCTTCTTAGCTCTTCCTTTTTTTTTTTTTTTACTTTACACAGGCTTCTCATAGATCAAAGGTTAGGAGGTGAAAGTCTGCAGACTCACCGTCACAACCAGGTAGCCAAAGGTGGAGATGATGCCGCAGCAGAAACCCACGATCAGCGCACCATAAGGAGTGATCATGAACTCTGCTGATGTGCCCATGGCGACTCCACCTGCCAGAGTGGCGTTCTGGATGTGCACCTGTTGGGTGAAGCAGCATGTTAGTCATCAGACCTACATAGATGTTACCTGACTGGTTGTAGGTTTAATATTTTCCTGTGACTTAGCATTACCATGTCCAGCTTTCCTCTCTTCTGAGACATACTGGAGATGGCCACGGTGGTGAGAACACAGGAAGCGAGGGCAATGTAAGTGTTGATGGCCGTTCTGTGCTGGCCGTCACCATGGTCTGTGATGGCCGAGTTGAAACTGGGCCAGAACATCCACAGGAACAGTGTACCTGTGAGGTGAGAAAAAGTTAGTTTCAAGCAGGTTTCACAGCAATGAATGTAAAGTATTCGATATTTCAAATGAGCTCTGATGTAAAGAAAAACAGTGACGTGTGAGGTTGAAGTGTGAAATAAAAATTGTTGGTCACTCACCAATCATGGCAAACACATCAGAGTGGTAGACAGATCCACTGAGGCGTTTGCTTTGGTTGAGGTTTGGTCTATAGAGGACCCAGGAGATGGCCAGACCATAGTACCCTCCGAAGGCATGAATGACCATGGAGCCACCAGCATCTCTGCACTGTGGGAATAAACAGAAGTTACATGAAGAAAATTATCACTCTTTGGACGATAATTACGTCCCCTGTGGGATGACTGTGTTTGGTGAGACTCACATGAAGGAGGCTGAGGATGATGTATTCCTCCACAGCGAACAGCGTGGTGCCAAATAAGGTGACAACCATCAGCTGGACCGGGCTTACTTTTCCCAGGAGGGCACCATAGGCAATCAGAGAGCTGGCACAGCAGAAGTCTGCGTTGATCAGACTGTGAAAAGGAAAAGGACAAGAGCGAGGTCTGAGTGAGAGGAAACTTCAATGATCAAACAGCAATGAACCAAATCCCTGTGAGGAGCCAAAGCAAGGCTGGATTAATCAAGTAGTCTTGCGTAGCCAGACCTGTCCACATCTCAGCATCGTCCTCGTACTGGAGAAAGGTCTGGCTGCATCCATTGACATTCTGGAATGGATGGTAAAACTGCTTTGGGGCCCAAAAAGACCAAGGGCGAGTGCATGTCAGCTAGTTTTATATTGTTACTCCAGCAAAGAGATACTGTGTATTCTTTGGATGTCTGAGGGTACAGTGATATATGATATTTTATTTTTTTAGTCCATGCATTCTTCCTTCCTTGTCAAAACATGGTGCTTAAATTACCCGCAACGCTACATGACCACTGACACATCAGGAAATTCATGTCATGCTAATAGTGGCTAATGGAGCCAACATCACGCCGCTCGCTCTGGATTTTAATGTGTAAAATCAGTGAGATTATATGTAGGACTGCACCCATCAAAATAAAAGAAAGAAAGAAATCACTTAATAAAGAAATTAATATGCTATTAAATGCACAGAATTTAAAATATGAATGGATATTCCTGTTTTTATATAGTTACTTTTGTATAAATTCTCCGATTTATTTAATTTTCCATTTTATTTACTTTGCTCATTTATTCATTTAATCATTCATTCTATGTATTTCCCCAATCTGACAGAACTTGAATGTATAGATCTTGATAAAAGTATTGTATGGATTGTTCTGACTTCCCTCTTTGCTATGACAAGAATGACTTCTGTGCCTTGAGGACACTGAAGAGGGAGACAAAAGATTTTCTTACAGTGACAGATGTGACAAGAGAACATCTTCAAAGAACATAACCAAGGTGAACCTCTCCTGTCTTTCGGTACATATAATTCATCTTGACAGGTTAAGGAATGTTGTTTCCTCTTCATGTTACATAACGCACATATGCACCCCCACCTGCACCCCTCCACTTTACCAAATGACTGACAGTGCACCGAAAAAACAAGCTGCGAATGAAGAGGCTTACCTCTCTACTCCGATATAGATTTTTCCGGTGGTGTGGTCAAGGGAGTGGAACCAGCCTTGCATGACAAGAGCCCACTGCAGACCAAAGGCGGCGATCAGGAAGTTGAAGCCCACACCACCAAAGCTGTAGCGTTTCAGGAAGGTCATGAGAAAACCGAATCCAACAAAGATCATGACATGGACGTCCTGAAAGCCTGGAGAGAGGAAATAAGCACAACACAAAAAGCTTTAACAAAGCCATCTTTCTGTCCAGCACTTTCATTTTCTACTTCACATCAATTAACTTATATTTTCTCTTTCATTATAAATTTGTAATGCTGCTTAAATTTATTACTAGCTCTTAGATATTAATGTCTCTGGAGAAGTTCATGATGAGGTTACAACAAACTGGCTGCACAAATGGTGCCAGATTGTCAAGTACAGAAAAGTGATGTTTCACATTGTGCAGTACTACTATTTTAATGTTATATACAAGGAGAAGAGAGAGCCTCTCATATAATGTTCAGAAAGTTTATTAAACATGCCACGGCAAGTCACAATCTAGATTCTAAAAACCTGCCTCTTATCATAATGCACATTGTTTTTATGACCTCTGACATTTCAGTGCAATATCTATATAGATATTTTGTGATGGAGAATTGCAAAAAAAAAATTTAATAATTGCAATAATCTAATATGTTGCACCTTGGAGAAATAGTAGATAAATATTTTTTAAAAATTATAGTATTCCATTTGCCATCAGTGAAAAAATACACAGAGTGACACATCACTGATCCAGGATCTTCAAAATACAAGTTCATTTAAACATGCAGCTGTCTACTGTTGTACTTACTGGGATATCTGAAGTAGAAGTCATTTTCAATGTCACTGGTGATGTTGTGACTCTTTCTGTGCTCTATCCAATGTGTGTCCGACTCCTCATCGTACCGGATGAAAACTCCAAACAGAATAATCATAGCAATCTGCCAGACGAAGCAGACAGCCGGCAGACTGACACGAACATTGGTGTTCTTTTGCCGGCCGAAAAAGTTGCACACGCTGTCGCAGCAGTTCCCCATGGTGATGACCGTCTGCTGATGATGCTCTGATCAGTCCTAAGCCAAGCGCTCGCTCTGCTCTGACTTCCAGCTGCTTCTCAGCAGGTATATATATATATATATATACACACGTGCATATGGACCTTTGGAGGGGTGTGCTTCAGTTCTCCACTCACACACAAGGGGTGGACACATCTCACCTGTGAGCAGGTAAACCACTCCTTCCCTGCTCACCTGTACTCCTGTTCCAGCCAGGCCAAGTTTCACTGACAATGCTCCTTCTAGAACCTGTACCACAGCAGGAAATAATCACTGCATTAATGTGCAATTAAAGTGACTCAGTGCAGTCATTTGGTGCAGTGACTAACTTTATGCTGCATCTTTTTGTGATGTTGCATCTTCTAGCTATTATTTCAAAATACTCACATTACCCAGGCACAATCAGAAAACATGATAAAAATCAGGCCTCAGTGTAACGGTAAAGATGTTCAGCTACAGAATCCAATACCTGCACTGAGATAATGACTTGCGAGGACGATTCACATAGTCCTGTATCATTAATAGTTGAGTGTCAGCAAAGCGCTCTGTGAAATCATTAAACTGGTTTTGGGTGAGCAGACATGTCAGTCAGGCTTACATATCATCACAGGAGTTGCATACTGAATGTAGGTGTGTACACTTTTGAAGAGACATGGCAGCGTTTCTGTGGAATCAGAAAACTGACAATAGAGTCCTTCATATCCATCATATTTTTGTGCTTTTTTTGTAACCTTTAACAGAGGGTTAACACTGAGCCTCTCAGCTGGAGTAGCAATTGTTTAAGGCCTCTTGTGTATGATAATATATGTGTGCATAAAGAAATATAGGAGTGTGCTGCAGAGGAAAATATGAGAGAAAATAGTTTTACAACCAGTTAGGACACTGTGTAAAACACAGGCACAATCATTTACAAATGCACTGCTTACTGACAGCAGTTTAATGAGGTGTTACTGAGCCCATGTAGTAAACTCCTTTATACAATCCTGTGTTTGACAAAGTAGTGAACCTCTCTCCATCCTTGCTTGTGAACAGCTGAGTCTTTCCAGGATGAACCCTTCATACCCAATCATGATACTATCACCTGTTACCAATGAACCTGTTTACCTGTGGAATGATGCAAACAGGTGTTTTTGGATCAGTCCACAACTTTCACAGTCTTTTGTTGCTCCTGTACCGATTCGTTTGAAACATAATGCTGTCATCAGTTCAGAATAAGCAGATATTTATAAAAATCACTAAAGTTGATGAGGTCAAACATGAAATTGTTTGTTGAATTGAAATTGTTATGTTTAATTAAAAAAGGATTTATTTAGGTTTTACACAGCGTCTATTTTTTTTTTAAATCAGGGTAGTAGTTTTATTTTATCTTTATTGTCTTTCTGTCAATTAAAGCAAAATTGGTATTGAAATAACAGCATGAGTTGGTCACTCAGTCCACCACTGCCTCAATAAAAGAGGAGACATGGTAATATTACTTTTCTGTCAGTTAGTGAATGATAGCTCAATAGTAAGCACTGCACGTGCCTGTGGGTTATTCATGTCCTCCTCTCACACATGTGCTGTGTTGTGTTCAGGTTGCGTTTTCCAATCTCGAAGATTATCTTACAGAAGAGATTCCAGTTTTAGGATTCATCATATGTCAGGTCTCTGCTGTATCTCTGTGACACCAAGAACATTCCAGATGATATCTGTTTTCCTGGTTCAACACATTAACTTGTTCAGCTCATTATGTAACACATCATGTATCACTGACAAGATTTTCCTCACTGACGAAATTGCAGCACGTGCTCAAGAATCAATCTCTGTGATCTGTGTGATCTACAACATGGTATCACATGTAGCATATCACTGGGCAAGTTGCAAGTTTTACAAGCCCACAAGAATAAGTCTCCCAAAGATAAACAGACACATACAAATACAGGTTTAAGATTCTTGTTAGATACAAGGCTGCAGATTTATATGGGACAGGTTAAACAATATTTGCAGGAAATCTTTGGAGAGCTTATGTTTTCTGACAGAATGAATTATGGCCTTAAGGATGTTTGCACCATCATGTTGCTGCATTGTCTTGTTGTGTATTTTAATTTGAAACCAAGGCCATTTGAATCTGACACCAGTGACAGTGAAACGAAATGTAACTTTCACTGAACAACTGTGGCCACAAATGTAATGGTGCAACCCTGATTTCATAAAAGTACCACAACTTTCAGTCTATTGTTGCTCTGGTACCAACTTGTTTGAAATGTGTTGCTGCAATAAAGTTCAGAATAAGCATATTTTTACAAAAACCAAAGAAGTTGATGAGGTAAAAGATTAAATATATATTGTTACCTCCGCCAAGGACGTTATGTTTTTGCCGGCATTGGTTTGTTTGTTTGTTTGTTTGTTTGTTTGTTTGTTTGTTTGTTTGTTTGTTTGTTTGCAACATCACTCAAATACTTATGGACAGATTTTGATGAAATTTTCAGGAAATGTCCTTTCTGGGACAAGGAACAAATGATTAAATTTTGTGATCCGGACCACAAAATCACCGTCTGGATATTTTGGGGTGTAAGTCACAATAAGCAGGGGGAACTGTGCTGCTTGGCAGAGGTCTGCGCTCTTCGAGTGCTTTTCTACTTTGGTTTGTTTTTCAGTTGAGTCTGTGTCTTAGATTAGCAAATGATCACATTCTGTTTTATTTATTTTAGGAATCAGGGTTGTAAATGCAAAAACATAATGTAAAAGCAGAACAAGTAGAAAAATGTAATCAAGTCAGTAATAGAAAAGATTGCAGATACACAACAGCATCTATCCAAAGGGATTGTAACCCCAACCTTTTTTGCTTGAACTCTTTATCACCAGTTACTTATGTCTACCTGATGTCACCCAAATACTGATTGTTTTCTTTGCTGTCACAGCAGAACCTTTGAGGGCACTGAACTAAACAAGGATGCTTGTCACGTTTAAAGGATTTACTTTTACGTTAGAAATATGATGAAACCAAGAAATAGCCAAGAAAGCTCATCACTGAACACTCAATCATCTGCAGTACACAAGTAAAATGTTGCAACAGTTGAAAGACAACTGCTGGCAGGCAGCAGGATGCCGCAGAGGGAGGAAGAAGGTTGCTCAATCACAGGCCATATTTAAAGCACTGCCACAGTAAGCATCCACCCTGCTGAAACACCCCTGAGAAATCTGAGGAGAAATCATGAATGAATGCTGCAGAAAGCACAGCAGGGAATAATCATGCTGTTTTGTCTACATAAGAATCAGTTTTTATAAAAGAATAGGAAACTGCATAGTTGGTGCGAATAGCTGTCTTTCAACTATATTCATACACACATTATGCAATTATGTCTCCAAACGTTGAACATGTGACAGAGGGACTGTATGGAGGTTTTAGATGTTATCTGAAGGCATTTCAGCGATGTTCTCTGTCACATGGTGTGGTATGCTCTGCCTTAGCAGCACAGGAATGATGCCCCTGGAGATATTATGAGCTGGTGTCAATCTGCAGGTAAGTGAGACACAGATCAGTGCACCGCAGCTATTCAAACAACAAAGATTTTCAATTGTCTTCCATTTGCTTTGCCTCAGCATTGTTTTTGAAAGTACTGTAACTGTTGGCATCCCGTCGGGCCTGAAGAATGGCATCACTGCCAAATATAGAAACTGCAGGACTTATTAAAAAAAAAGAATGAAACAAACGCAAATAAAGCACGTTGATATCCAATTTGAACTGTTAATGTGAACTGTGAAAACTTTATGTGCATATTTTTCTTGCACTTCTCGTGCCTGTTTGGTGAAAAATTGTGAAATGATCTATCCTTCATCTATTATATAAAACAGCTTCAGGTTCAAAGGAGGCCAGAGTTGACCTGGACAAGTCACCTGTTCATCACAAGGACCAACAAACAACTATTCAAAGCTCCGGGCAAATTTCAAGCGACCACTTTACCAACATGCATGTCTTTGCCTGTGGCAGGAAACCAGAGCATCCAGAAACACTTGTAGAGAACAAGTAGACTCCTCAGAGGAAGTCAGAACTCATAACCTTGTTGCTATGAGGTGACAGTGCTAACCACTGCGCCACCCTTAACCAACAACCTTTAATGAAAAAGTGAAGAGGCATCAAATAATTCCTTCTCATATGACTGCAAACCTGTTTTTGGTGGGATCTTGATGTGTGTCACTTGCAACATAATTTTCTATTGTGTAATCTGTGAGAGTGACAGTGTGTGCGTGAGGCGAGCTCAGCATGTAAAACTGATCCTTTCAGCAGGACCGATGATACCTTGTTTATGGTTAAAGGAAATAAAACGTCAATCAAGCGTTTTGATTCAATCCGTCTCGAGCAGCCTGAGGAGTGTGACTCAGCAGAGAGGAATTCCCCAGAACCCTGCAGGTACACAGTCAGATGCCACAGAGATATGGGAGCGTCAGCCAGTCGGCTGTTTGTTGGTGACAGAAAACTATAGCGCACTCTGAAGATGATCTGACACTCAGATAACCCATCAGCTGCAGTGTTATGATCGGCAGAGGAGACGCGAGTTTTACTTTGTCAAACGGCATCTTTGTCTCTCACATGGTACATAGTGTGACTCCAGGTTCACGCACACGCACATTGATCAGGAGGTGTCACACAGCCTCATGCGCCTCAGTCAGCCACACAGGTGACTCTGTGCAATGGGTGGACATAGATGACTCCATTAATGGTGTTCCTGCTGGTTTCCTGCCACTCACAAATGTATCTTGAATTATGTTTTATACATTTGTGAGTTGTGATATTTTATAAAATTCTCCATACTTTTGTATTGTAGATTGATTTCTTTTTGTATTTTTTTTTTTTTTTGGTTGGTTGATTGGTTAGTTTTTGTGCAAAGTCTCAGACATAAATTGGTTTGTTAGAGGTGATGCAAATTTCAAAGCTTTATAAATACCCCTCAAACCTTCAAACAATCAGTTGTCAAGAGCTCCTCTAAACAGCTGCACGCCACTCTGAAAATTAAATTAATTAATGCCCACAAACCAGGAGAAGCCTATAAGAAGACAGCAAAGCATTGTCAGATAGGTATAGGTGGTATAGGTCAAGATGAGGTCTCAAAGACCAAGAAAACTCTGAGAGAGATCTGCTCGCAGGATTGCTAGAAAAGCAAATCAAAATCCCCGTTTTACCTGCATAAGACCTTAAGATTGAAGACTGAACAGACACTGGAGAGGTGGTGCCCTGTTCTACTGTGCAGTGACACCTACACAAATATGACAATCATGAAAGAGTCACAACAACAACAACCTTTCCTGCATCTTCACCACAAAATTCGGCATCAGAATGAAAAAGAAAAAAGAGGAAAAAAGGACTTTTTGGTAACAATGAGCAAAGGTATATTCAGGGACAAAATGATGCAGAATCTGATGAAAAGAACACTTCTCCAAGGTTTTGCTCAAGGTTTTTCCATGGCCCTCACAGGCCCGTGACTTAAAGATCATTGAAAATGCAGCAGCTCAGAACAAGAATCTCACAGAACTAGGAGCGTTTTGCAAAATGCTGCAAACAAGAACTGAACGAGTCAGCTGGTTACAAAAAGCAGAAGAATGTCATCTTTGGGGCTGCACGGTGGCTCAGTGGTTAGCACCGTCGCCGGTTCGCGTCCCGGTCAGGGTGCTTGGGATCTTTCTGTGTGGAGTTTGCATGTTCTCCCTGTGCAGCATGGGTTCTCACCGGGTACTCCGGCTTCCTCCCACAGTCCCACATGCTGAGGTTAATTGACTACCCTAAATTGCCCTTAGGTGTGACTGTCAGTGTGAGTGGTTGTCTGTCTGTGTTGTTTGTGTATATGTGCCCTGCGACAGACTGGCGACCTGTCCAGGGTGTCCCCTGCCTTCGCCTGAAGTCGGCTGGGATAGGCTCCAGCCCGCCCCGCGACCCTGCAAAGGAGTAAGCGGTAGATGATGGATGGATGGATGGATGTCATCTTTGACTTCATGCTTTTTGAGAAATCATATCAATCATGTCGCTTAAGTCTTCACAGTAATAGTTTTGACTAGGGGTAAACGTTTGAATGCCACTGTACATTCATGTGCATTTTATACACCTTTCTCCAAAATGTAATCTGACAAAATTTGTATAACTGGAAACTTTTGGATTTCCATTTGTGTTTGAAATCCAGTTCTGCCAGATATGCTGCACAGCTTGAATTGAGGTGAGTGAGGTTGAAGAGGTTGAAGCCATCTGAAGTGATTCATCTGCTTATTTTTAATCAGGGTTTGAAATGACACGCCTGTCAAGCACAGGCAGGTCTAATTTGTGTCATTAATTGTCTTTTTAAAACACACCTTTAGAGAACACGCATACAGTTCTGTATATTAATTGCATCATCCATTTGTCTCCTGCTTTAATATTTACAGTTCTAAAATTCCTGATTTTGCAGTGTGCCATCTAAACCCTACAAAGCAGCAGCAGGAGCTGAGTGGCCAACTATTGAGCTCACTTGTTCCTGCAAACAGCAGAAAACAGCAACACAGAATTTTGCTTTGTTAAGAAACATGTTATACAAGTTTATTTCATGTACAGTATGATAGTTTTTTCACATTGTCACAAATAGAATGAAAAAAAAGCTTAGGAGGTTAGCTCTTCTCATTTTCAAATGTTACATTAACGCTTATGATAACTTTTCTTGTTAATCTGTATCAAATTTATGAATTTACATTTCTAAGCTTAAAAACTTTGTATCAGAATAATATAAGCACTTCTTAAATATGGTCTATAAGTTAATAATGTTTGTACTTTTGTGAATACAGTGCATTGAATGAGACACAAACAGGGCCTCTGTCTGACCTACTTTGACACTTGAAAGGGAAAAGTTGTGTCACAGTCTGTAAACAACAGACACAAAGCTGTTTCATACACATGACTTTACATTTGCATAGTAACTCATCTGCAGACCAGATATAAAACATCTGAGAACATAAAGATGCATATAAAATAAAAACCAGGGCCAGTATCCACAATGACACAAATCAAATTAAATATTAATTAGGGTTGAATTACCTTCCTAATCAGCCCATGTGCACATTATTATACCACCATGCAAAAAATGTTGGTGTTGTATATCACTTAAAATGAACGGAACCCATAAGAACCCATGATGACATGGATGTAACAAACACTTTTGAATGCCCTCAATCCTTCCTTATGCAGCTTTATGCCTGACCTCATTAAGTCTCTAAGCGACAATTTAGTAAACATCCTGGTGTGGTGGTATCACATGACTTCCCCAAAAATGGTGGCGTGACCTGTAGCAAAAGTGAAAGAAGCAGCAGTTTTTTGGCACTAAAGGTCATTTTAAATCCGTTTAACAGCTCCAGTGCTTTAATATCATGTCCTGTATTACATTGAATCTGTTCTGACCATATTTCTTGAACAAATTAATAGAAAACAATAAATACTTTAATAGAAACATCAGAAATGTTCTATGTGCTCCACTTGGTCTGTGGTATACATAAATGGGTCTGGGTTCTTATGGGTTAAATTAACATATTTAAATTTTTCTTACGAATAAGATTTTTCACTTTAGTGTAGGTTGCCATATGGCCAAAAATTGTGGAACAATGGAAATAGTATATTCAACTTTCTGATGAAATTCAGCAAGAAATTCATACAAAATCACTTTTTAAAAAACAGATTTAATTATTTTTCTCCACTGGAAAATGTTAACATATTTTTTTTTTCCAAATATATGTGGATATTAAAATGTATTAATTACTTGTCTCATTGGCCTCTGTTGTGTGAGGTAGTCTGGCTTTCCATGTGGAAACTGGAATGATTGTTTTCCCCTTTTGTCATTTTATTTTTTAGCATTTCCCACCATTGGAGGTGCCTCTAATTCCTCCTCCTAGAAATAGCAACATAAATAGAAAGTCAGAATACTTTTCCCAAACTTGCTTCATCTACTTTCATGCTGTTGCACCATCCATTTCATTAAAAAATGCATGAAATATACATGTGCCTGAATGTAATGCAGTATATACCTGTCTCCTCTCCCTCCCTCGTTCTCCTCATCACTGAACCCTCACTCGTCCTCACTGCTAAAAACACACGTGTAAGCATGTGTATTTACCATCTATCTACCTATCTGTGTAATTTGTACAAAGATAGTCAGGTACTTGCTCCGCTGATTATATAGTTCCATTGTCGCACAATGTTTGTGTTTGGCAACATACGTAATTCATTGAGATAAGACAATGCTTCCATTGAATCAATATTTACATGACAATGGGTCATAACTGTGCACATGTTCTTTCAGTATTGTTCAAATGCTACAGGCATATGAAAAACTGGAAGAAATGTTTGTTGTCGATGACCTTGAATACTCAGCATGAGAAATTATAAGAATGTGTTCGACTCAAATGTCATGTGATCCAATGTACATGTGGTTAAAATACTTCCCCACCTTCCATGGAAAGGCCAGTCAGAGTTCATCTCTATATATCTATAAACTGCAAAGAAAGGGTACGTTGAAATATGGCAACACCATGCAGAAGAGGGTTAATTAGTCAAATCGTCAAACAAGGCAAAGAAATCCAGAGCAGGAACCATGGGCGATCAACTCTTTCTGCAATGTCTCAGATTTATGTTTTGTTACCTTGGAGCCAATTAGAGGACGAATGCAGGTCTCAACATCATGGGACACTCAGGTGACAACTGAAAGTTACAGAACGTGCTCGACCGGTGAGGTGGTTTAAATTACAAAACAGTTGAGCAGTCACTTTGAGAAGCTACAAAAAAATAAATCATACCTGACAGTCATACCTTCAGTTCGTGAATAACAGCCGACACACCCTCTTGGCTGCAGGTGCTGCTCATCTTAGAAAAGAAGATCTGAGTCCTCGTTAAGATTTTGAGTTTTCGACGAATTAATTTGACTTGATGAACTAAAAAAACAAAATTTCAATTTGTACTTTCGCTGACACTGACGCAGTTTATAAGAAACACTTTGAATAGGTGATGAGTCTATTTAGCAGTTGTTAATGTACTACACTTATTTTTCCCTTTTTATTTATTACTGTAAACTTTAACGCAGAAGTGGAGCGACATTGTTTCAAAGCTCAGCGCCTCTACATGGAGAATTTCATATTTTCATTCTCTGTGGGATTAATCTCAAATAGGTGCAGGCGTGAAATCCTGCAGCAGGTAAAGATGCCTTATCAGTGAAATATGAAAAGGATTATCCATGCTAATGATCCTAATCTGTATTAAATAAGGCTCAAAGGAGAGAAGACGCACACAAATTCAAGGACAATTACAATAATCCCTCAGTACTTCTCTGACAGGCCAAGGATATCCAGAGCCAGACAACAGCGTCGTCTGCATCTCTGTTTGCATAGAGATGTCTATCAACTGACTGACTGACTGTAACCTCTCTGTGACATTACACACCCACACAGCTGTCACGATGAGACATGTTGGTGTCACTGCAAGCGACATCTTTCACATGACGCGCGGTAATTTCATCAAAAACATTGATTATAGTGGCTTTAAATTAACATCATGTGCGGAAAGAGTTAGAAAGACAGGTGAAATAAGCCTTTTTGTTTCTGTGATCAGTAATCTTACTGCTTGCTGGAAACCCTGCACTGACTTGACAGAACTAAAATCGAGGGAGGTCAGCAGTCCTAATAACAGGTAGTCAGACAGACACAGACGGCCCACAAGTGTAAATGTCCCCGCTGTGGGATGAACGAAGGAATATCTTATCTTAAGGCTGCAGTGACCTGAACCCAGTGCCTGTGCTGACATAACTTCACCCCTGAGGAGGTTCTGTCAGTTAAGCATTTCCCTGTGGTTTCCCCATGACAAATTACATGGGTGTTACAGTTCACCACATAGGGTCACAGCATACAGTACAGTATGTCGTGTTTACAGTTGTGTCGTCCCCAAAGGAGACACATGTGTTGAAGACAACCATCTGTTCTTAGGGGAAGGAGGAATGAAAGCGTATGGGGCAAAAAGGGAAGGAACAGGAATGCTGCCATCAACTAGTCCAATGATATTTTACAAGTTTACGAGGCTCCAGCTCCAAGTTTGAGCCCAGAGCAAGAGAACCTCGACAGGCTTGTATTATATAATTTTGTTGTATATGGCACCTAGCTCAGCCCGAAGTTTCCTGAAAGATGGTCTGTTTCTGGGGTCGTACTGCCAGCAGCTGCTCATAATCCTGGAGATTTCCACGGGGCAGCTGTGTGGAGCAGGCATGCGGTATCCTGGAACACATCATAGACAGTCAGAGCAGATAATGAAAAGCTCTTAGCACTCATTTTCTGAAAGACATGGAATTCAGAAAAGGTATCAGTGTCAAATTCATGCACAATGTAGGAGGAGGAATTTTCCTCAATGGCATCTGAACTCAAACATGCTGGCAGCTTATCTCCGAGCTGATGAGAATCTTTACCTTTCTCCACCTCGTCTCGTGTCTGTTGGTTGGTCATGCTCGTGTAGGGCGTCATGCCCATAGAGAAGGTCTCCCACAATAAGACACCAAAGCTCCAGACATCACTCTCCATGGTATAGCGACCTGAACACACCAGCAGGGGGCAGCATTGACAAATGTACAGGCACAAGTCTTTGACAGTTTTAATTGTCTGTTGGCTGAGAGAAACAAGAGAGATGTTTCTGGTTGTGACTGCAGGGCAGAGGCAGTTGTGCCATACCATAGTTCAGGGCTTCAGGAGCCGTCCATTTGACAGGGATCTGCCTGAGACCGCCATCTGTGGAGTAAACGCCGTCATCTTGCTGACGGGACATCCCAAAGTCACTGATCTTCACCAAGTTGTTCTCTGCTACCAGACAGTTTCTGGCTGCCAGGTCCCTTTGAAACGAGACAATCAGACAGAGGGAGAGAGATGTCAGAGGGATGCATGCAGAGGCTGATGAGACACAAAACACTGCGCTGTGTTTAAAAGAGAGAAACAGAGAGAACATTCAGGGTTAAAAGGAGTGAGAGAACAAGCCTCCCCATCATGTCTCTGGTGTTGCATGTGAGGCAGTTTGACATGCAGTGTTGCAGACAGAGCAGCCACCAGCAGCCTGCTCTGATCTGTCCCCGCTGGGCAAGTTGTACAGTGCTCGTGTAATGAGCTGGGTGTCACAACCACACGTCTTCTCCAGAGGAACGTTCACTGATGCCTCACCCAAAGCACCGCTGTCGCTCCCACTCCACAACAGATGCCCTAAAACACTAGAAAGAAATCCTGCATGCAATTGCATAATTTCTATTATTTTCACAAACAATTGACAGCTCAGTTTGACATATTTTTGCTATACATTTGGATTCATTTGTATTTCAATGAATACTTTGAAAGCAGGATATTTTATGTGTTTGTAGGCTACATACAAAAGCCCTGAATTTGATCTTGATAACGATCCTGGTCTTTAGAGACTGTGTCTGTGTAGCTACGGGTTGTGAGTCAGTTTCACATCCATTTCAGCATCCTAGCATCTTATTACCAGTGTACAAGGCTTTAACTCCTCCGTGTGAAGCCGTCTCTTCTTCTACACTACTAACCTCTAAGTAAGGTTTGGACAAAGACAAATAGTGAGGCAACCTTTTGTTGTTATGAGCAAAGCTGTGCAATAATAGTCTAGTCTGTTTGGTATTTTAATATTAGCTTTTTATTGTTTTCAAATTTCTACTCTATTTTGTTGTATTTTAAAGCTTTATTAAGCCTTGATGACTGTTTTATTGTATTTTAAAGTGTTCTAATACAATTTTATGTAAATAACTTTTATGTATAGTTCTTAATTTTATGTATGAAAGTTGCTGTACACATAAAGGTTTATTAAAAAGAGAAAATAGCACTTAACGAACAGAATTTTAATATTACCAGTAAAATCAATGTTCTTTTCAGTGGAATAAACTGAAACTGAATTAAGGAGCAGCCATCTTCCACCACATGTTTACACATGAAAATGACTGTCAATCAGTCAATAGAGCGGGTTTCTAGCTTCCTCTTAAAGAGCACATCAGTTATTTAAGAAAACATGTTGTCTCTCATTTCCAATAAACTTTTTGACAGTTGCATTAAGATATAAGGGAAGTGCTGCAGGGAACATGCAGTTACTGAAGGTGAAGTCAGTGTTGGGGAAGTAAATGATGTTTTTTACCATGGACTGTTAAAGCTGTTAGATCCGTCTGCAGCCTGTGCCACTCTACTTCTTGCGGAAACTACATCAGACTTCATGTAAAATTAACATGTTTTAATATGCAACTAATTAATTTTCACTGGGACCATTATTTATCAAGCACACTACCTCCACACAGTTTGGAGAAATCTAGACATAAAGTGCACCACAAGCAAAACATTGGAGTAATATATTACATTTACCAGTAACAAAGCAATAGAGATATAACATTAGTAATAGGATTTCAGGATAATTACTATACTTTCATTGCATCAAGTATCCCGTTAGGTGAGCAGCAACTCTCAGTGATGTCAACAACAATGTCTCAAAAAAATACCTGTGCTCAAGGAATTATATTAGAAACTATAACACAACAGTAATATATAGTATAATGCTAGTTGTACTTCTGTGGTTATTTTGGTTAAAGTAACATAACAGTAGTGTAATCAGCAAGGCATTACTCCACACAGGTAATTTTATATATTGGTCTTTCTTTGTTGTTAAACAATGTGCTATGATCTAACAAAATACAATAAACCCAGAAGCTTTATATTCAATAAAGATCATTGTGTCAGTTTAGGTAAAGCACTAAAACTGTGTTTACATCACCTGATTTGCATCACCTGCTTTAGTCATGCTTAAATATCAGTGGCTCACTCATTGGCTGCTTAGCTGCCGTCTGACTTACTAGGCTGGCTTATTATTGGTGAACCGTGCAAAAGTCACCACAGTTGAACTTTGTGCTGATCCAGCAGATCTTCTGATTGCGACGAATGGAATATATTGATCTTGTCATGAAATGTTGTGGGTTGGAGGAACCCTGTTGCTGCTCAGAGAGCTCTCGCATCCACAGGCGACAAATCTAACTGCACAACCATTTTCTGTAAATGGTTGAATCCTTGTTAAAAGTGTCTCTGACTTTAATTGTACAAGGAATTTTACCTGTTCCTGAGGAGGCTATATAAATATCAATCGATTGATTGATTGATTGATGTACCAACCTGTGGATACACTTCTTGCTCTCCAGGTACTCCATGCCAGATGCTACGTTTTCTGCCATTTTGACCAACAGCTTAGGCTTCAGACTGTGACTCTCATGCCGCAAGAAGGAGAGAAAATCACCACCTTATGAACACACACACAAAAACATATATATATTTATATATAGAGAGAGTGATGATAGAGGAGCTAAGTGGGGAAGCAATAATGGCACAATAAAGCTTGAAGCCATTGGGTAAACAAGCTGTGAGATAAAAAGGCAGAGTCCAACAGGGTCATGTTTACCTTGAATGAGCTCCATGATGATGTAGATAGGCTGTTTCTGAGTGCACACTCCAATCAGTTTCACTATGTTAGGATGGTCATACTGCTTCAGGATCCTGGAGGAGACGAGTACAGAGAGGAGTATGTGTGTGTGTCCGTGCGTGCATGTGTGCGTGTGTTTGTTTGTTTGTTTTTATATCCCGGTGGGACTTTAACCTGAGTGCCCACCAACCCATGAAGACTCCTTGTCACTGTGGAGATAAAATTGAGGTCCCCCACCTCGAAACCATTAACCTACAACCAGGTTGGTTTAATGGTTAGGGTTAAAGCTGGGGGATTTAAAGCCTAAGACTGTGCAACTTTTTCACTCAACAACTGAGCAGAGACATCTAAATATTGCTGTCTGACTTCAGACTACCCTAAATATATAAAAGGTCTGTCATGAAGCATTTATTAGTTTCTGAATTTGAGGAAGTGGGTAAAACAGTAAAAGTCACCAAAAAGCTTGTATCTCTGAATGATCTCTAACCAAATCACACACATTTAGACTCTATGTGATCTATTTTTGATGCTAACATAATATTTTTTCACTTCCATTCACTGAACCTCCCCTGAAACTGTTTGGAACCCACTGCCCACTTTGAAAAACTCAGGGTAAAGGCAAGTCTCCAGGAAATTAATCTAAGTGATTGTAATGTCCACTGAATGGATAATGGTGTGTGTGTGTGTGTGTGTGTGTGTGTGTGTGTGTGTATGTGTGTGTGTGTGTGTGTGTGTGTGTGTGTGTGTGTGTGTGTGTGTGTGTGTGTGTGTGTGTGTGTGCATGTGTGTGTGTTTGTGTGTGTTCTGACCTGGCTTCCATAAGGAACTTGCTCTTGTGCTCTGGGGCCAGGTTCTCTTTACAGGATTTCACAGCTACAGGAGTGTTGTCAGAGCGTAAACACCCACTGTACACTTCTCCAAAGTTACCCTGTGTAGTGTGAACACCAACACAATCATTTACAGTAACAGTAATTCATTTCCTCAATAACCTGTTATCATCATGTGCACAATTTTATGACAGTTTCAGATGAAGTGGCAGATAAACTTCATGTTCTGCCAACAGATAGTAAGTCCACTCACCCGTCCAATGAGATGTCCCAATATGATATCGTCATGGTCCAGGACCCACTTGTCCTAATGGAGTTGAGAATGAACAATAAGAGACACATAGTAATAGCTGCTTTAAACTGTGAGACCAGCAAGGTAGAGAAGAGAAAACTGAAGAGAATTCGAAGGAAAGGTCGTGAGAGAGAAAGTTTAGATTTGCATATTCTCTGTGACGACTATTGAAGCACTTTAACAGCAGTTGGTATGTCAAAGCTCTGGACTAACATGTTAGAAAACATAATTCACATACAGAAAAGGGGAATGAGTGTGTGTGTGTGTGTGTGTGTGTGTGTGTGTGTGTGTGTGTGTGTGTGCGTGTTGCAGCATTACCTTCAGCACAGGTCTGTGCAGCACTATGTCACACTTCTTGGTGAGGTGCTGTTGTGATGATAGTAGATGATGGATCAGCTGTGGGATACTGTGGAAGCTTTCTCCATCCAGACGGTACAGATTCTACTGACACACATGGAAAAGCATTTACTGAAGTGAGCTGATGTGCAAACACGCAGGAAGGAGAAAACCTTCATGACATGATGAAAAAAACATACATACCAAAAGAAGCATTTTGAATTAATTGTCTGTGTTTTAATTTACTGAGCAGATTTACTTACATCCACGTTCTGAATGAGGAAATGCTTGCAGGCTCCGTCCCATTGCACAGAGAGCACATAACCCTGCTTCTCTTGACTCTTCCTCACCAAGAAGTCTCCGTCGGTCTTCAGCAGCAGCTGGACCTCCAGTCTGGGAATGGCTCCGTGGTACCAGTCCTGCTGGTCCAGAGGACGATCCACCTCATGCACCAGGTTGAGGACCGGAAGCACCTGGATGAGGGAAGAGAGAGGAGAAGAATCTTTCAAGCTGACATGAATAATGAAACAATGAGAAGGGGTAGGGGATGGATTTTAGGGTGATTCTGCAGAGATTATCTCAATATACTTCAAAGAACAGCCTGTAATACTTTAAAGTCCAACTGCAACACCTTTTACGCCTCCAGGGTACCACAGAGTTGGGAGCTGGAGAGTGAGAAGTAGCTCACACTTAAAAGAACAGCAAATAATTTAGAGGTCCAGCACATTACAGACAGTAAAATATAACTTGCTCAAGGTGATGTTTTACAGCATGCATACAGTAGTTTTTGTCTTTCTGACTTGCACAAGGCCTGTTCCTGTTTGTGTGCAGGACAGCTGAGTCGTGGCTGCTGTGTGTGCGATCGTCTGTCAGCGATGACAAGAAGATGAAATGTTTGTCTGAGAAGTGAGAAGTTTCAGGTCGGGCAGAATTTCAAAAGTAACTTGTCCGACAAAGCTGACCTGACCTGAGTCTAATGATGCCTTCATGTACACAAAACCCCAAAGAAAGATCATGTTCCTGAGTGACCTCACTTTCTCCATAACATGATGAATTGTCTGTTGTTGTTTGGTGGGAGGTGTGTGCGTGTACAGAAACAGGCACTGCAGTTCAAGTTAAGGGAGGTGAGGTGGAAGAGTGAGAAGGGGAAGTGTCCTTCAACTGGAACAAGTGCCCTTCCTTTTAAAATGTCCTCCAACAGCCCACTAACAAATGTTGTACAGTGTGATGTTCAGTATAACCTCTTGTGCTCTGTTTATCTTTATTTTTTATTTTGCTTTCACTGTAACTCACTGTTTAACCTACCTCACATTTGGGTTTAAACAGGCCGCTCAGATTGTTCAAGATCCCGTCCATGAGGAGTTTGGTCGAGGTTTGGCTGTGGTCCTGAAAAAAAAAAAAAAGATCCAGAGCACATATATTATAATAATGAGTAAAAACTGAGTGTCCTCTCGTCCCTCATTTAGTTGATCTCTCTCTTTGTAGAAAACATAAGCTACTTTAAAAACATGCTCAGCTATTAATTTATTAAATTATTTTACACTATATTTATTCAGTAGTTCAAGTGGATAAGAGTTGTTTAGTGGTAAAGAAAGCAGGAAGGTGATTATGTGCGAATTTATTCATTGGAAAAGCTGATTTGCTGCAATACAAAACAAAGGTGATCACAAGCTCTGTGAGGCTGGACTTGACACAGTGGTGCTTTGAGCTAAATGCTGATGTCAGCCAACAAGCTGATGAGAAGTATTAGTTTTGAAGGTATTTGGTTATTTAAAAAAGTATTGCACCAAATGAAAATCAATGGTACTTGATGAAAAGACAGAGGATCACTAATGTTAACAGGTTTCGGGACCATTAATATCTGAAGCAAATTTCTGAGCAATCCATCCAAAAGTTGTTGAGACACATCAAACCAACGCTGCTTCATTCTCTAAGGACCACTCTTTAAATGCGACCTCTCTAATTTAAAACATTTCTGTCTGGACCACTGTGGTTAACCAACTGATCAAAAATGCCAGGAGCTTAATGACTTGTTAAGGACCTGAAACACACTAAGTTTGGATCATGGGCTTGATTTGGAACTTCTTTGTCTCAGCTTGGGACTTAAAGACCCCTCCAATGAAAATCAAGTTTTATCCTTGTTAACGTGTCTATGGGATGTTTTTCACACGTTACATCTCATGAGCGAAATAAGTAGTCGACAGCTGAGCGTTTCCACTTTGGAAAGCGGAACAATGACAGATTCAGATGAACATGCACAGCTTGGTTATTCCATTATTACCACTTGCCATTGTGTGGCGAAGGCAGCAAAACAGAAAACAAAAAGAGGTTTGTGTGTCTGGTGAGTCGAAGGTGAGGAGGTTTGCTTGAGCTGCAGGCGAGAGGCAGAGGGGTGGGTGGAGATAGACGTGCAGCAGGGGCGAGCGGTCATAATAAGCTATAAATGCAGTGCATGCCCAAGCCCTTCAATAAAATAATTGAAAATATTCATCTGTCAGTGTGTTCTATAATGCAATACCTTAGTTCTACTGGTTTGGTCTGAAACTCCTGCCTTATTTATCCTGTTTTGTTTGCGAAAAGCTGGAAAGCTGACAGCTGTTTCGCGCATGCGCACTGCGATATTGAGTAGTACCCGCACTCGAGGCTGTGTTTGCTGTACATGAGCATTTTGAATGGCAAAAAAGCTGTCAGTGAAGCAGCTTATCTGCCAACGCGCGTGCTCATAACTGGATTCACATCAAAACTCTGAGTGTGAGAGTGTCTATTAAAATCGCATTGATGTACTAGTTAGAAAACGGAGCCCCGGAGGTATACAGAGCCCCAGAGGCATCTCACTATGATATAGCGAGGGAACGCTTTATTTATCCCGGTCCCTCACTATAACATAGCGTGGAGGAAACGCTTTATTTATCCCGGTCCCTCACTATAACATAGCGTGGAGGGTTTTAATAAACGCTTTGTTAACGCGCTCCCACGCTATAGAAGGCGTGCCTTAATAAAATATTCTGCAACCTGACACCTCCGGGGTACCTTAAAAACATATGACGTGTTTTAATTAATGGATAAATAGCCAACAATTGGGCGCTGGCTGTAGTTCACACTTCAGCATGACCACTGTAACAGGTCACCGCTCGCCACTGACGTGCAGACTGTTTGCATATTCATACATCTGTGCATACCAAACAAAGGCAAAGGTGTAGAGTTACATCTAAGCTATTTTAAGGCGTGAATGGATTGTTAAGCAGATAGATAAGCAGAGATGAGTTTTTAGGGGTTTAATGAAAACAAGGACAGAAACTTTAATACCCAAGACCTGAGAACTGTTGTGGTTTCCAAAACAATGACTATGCTCCACCTATGGTACAAAACAGTATGTAAAGAGATTTAGTAAGTCATCCTGTGTTAAGGCTCAGATAAAGTACAGGAAGGAAGGCTGCTGCCTTTTTAATTGTCCGTAATCCAACATATCTTTCTTCTCATACTTGGCTACATGGCTTGTTTTCTCAGTTTACATGCAACCACTGTTTTAGACCCAGCTGACTGACAGTAGGCTACTGATAATTATAGGAGCTTAAAAAAGACAAAGTAAGGAAGCGGCTGGCAGGGAGAACATACATTGCTTGTGTTGGATGAAAGTGAGACAGTGTCTGGGTCCAGCTTCAGAGCAGCAGGAGGGTCTTTGCAGCCCAGCTGGTCCAGTTTGTCCTTCAGATGAAGCCTCTGAGCCTCCAGCCTAGCTTTCATGCCCTGGGACAGAGCCACCTGCTGCCGACACTCCTCCATCGCATGCCTCTTGCTGAACTGGTAGACCCTGGACATCATCAAGGAAGGTAAATTATGTGTGCGTAGGACATTTTCAGCGTGAGCGCCACAAAGGGTTAGCACACATCAATAAAACAAGACAAGTGACGCAAATAGTGCGAGACCTCACAGGCATCAATAAAAAGTATGTCTGTGCAAATAGGTTTGCAGATGCTTTCTATTGACTGATGTGATCAATAAGAAGGCTTCTCCAGCAACAGCTTATTCAGCCTTGGTCCTGGATTTTGTGCATGTAAGAGCAGTAAACATTTAATGACCCAAGAGTCTTGCTAGTGAGGTGAACAAGAACAAAAAAAGAAGAGAAAAGAAAAGAAAAGAAAAAAAGAGCAGCTGCTGGATTCCTTTTAGCTGGGATGGTCAGTGCACAGCTGGATTAACCTGTGAGAGGGCACCAGGGCAAACATCTGCTGTTGGACCCATGCTGACCACCACAACCTCAAACTGTGCATTGTGCATGTACACCATCACCTCCAAATTAGCACTGCACAGTGAAATTGAATTCAATCAAATTACTAAGCACACACTGGCATGCAGTAAACCAGGAGCTCTTTGGGGCCCTCAGGGTTCCTCCAAGCAGTTCCCCACTGTGTCTGGCTGGTAATTCAGGCTTTAGACTGTGATTTTAGGGCATTTATACACTTTGGTTTTTGTCCAGATTAATCAAATAAGATATAACATGTAGATTATGAGCTTTAGAGGTGCTGGTAGACAGGGATTTCTTGGGGGGTGGGGGGGTTGAGCTAAACTAAGTTAACCTGTTGATCGGAGCCTTTAAATTTATCATGCAGATATGAGAGTGGTATTGACCTTCTCATCTAACTGACATCTTAAACAAATAAGTGCAAAAATGTCAAACTATTGCTTAAACTTTCAAGCCAACTTGGACAAGAAGCGATCAGAAAAGGAACATTTGGTGTACAGTTTTGTGACAAGTGGGCAGGCTCCATCTGCTCATGTGTTGTCAACTGTGAATATTTAACAATTGTGTGACCAGACAATAAAAAAAGATAACACTTTATAATAACAATCAGTTATAAGGCATTTATAAGCTTTTAGTAGATATTAATAAATAGTTAACTAATCATGAACAAACCACTTATATACATTTGTAAATGATTATTAAACCCGTCATAACTAATGTTGTACGGCATTTATACATGATTTATATATCATTAAAAACACAGCATCAGCATTGTTTGTGCATGATTTATTCATCATCAACTAATGTTATTGTGTAGGAAATCATTTTTTGAATGATTTAAGGAAATATTCTTTGATTAATTACATGTATTGAGTTTACCACCATTTGTATATTCATGTTTAATCAATGATTTGTTATACATCCATAAAAAAAAAATCTGTAAATCATTTGCAGATGTTATTGTGTCCCTTAATCTAAAGAGAAAACTAACTTCTTTTTTTTAAATTTTATGATCATTGTGCATGTGATATGTATTCTTTTGGGTGTAGTTAGAGTACTGAATTTACGGAAAGTCAATTGTTAATGTCAATGTTAATGACTGAACTCTCCCAGTGGGAGGGACCGACCACAGAGGCAAACGGCACTAATTTGTTTCCACAGCTTCCAAACTCTGCATGTTTTTGTCTCCAAACCTCCTCTATAACCTCTCAGTATAACATCTGATTCTGGCTCACCTCTGGCCCTTCTTGACACCTTCCTGCTCTGCCTCCAGCTCCAGCTCCAGCTGTTCCACCGAGGTCTGCTGGGAGCCCAGGGTCCGAGCCAGATCCAGCAGCTCTTCCTCCACTGCAGTCAGCCTGGGAGACGGGGAAATATTGTGAGGATAGGAAGTAAGTGATGCAAAACTGTCAGAGGAAAAAGGAGGTTAGAAAAACAGAGGTGGAAGTGCTTGAGACATTAAAAAAGGAAATTGAGGTTTGTCATCTGGATTGCATTGTGTGTTCTCACTTGTGTTGGATAATCTCAAATGTGAGGTCATTCAATTCAATCTCCCTGGGATTAAGCCGCTCAGTGTCCTCCAGGAGAGTGCAATCAAACTCTGCACTTGCAGGAATCTCCCCCACAGACCTCCAAACACAAACACACAGTATCACCACTCTGCAGAGTTAGGTTTCAGGATTTCACTCTCGCCAGCTGAGGGGAAGTTTTTCCTCAGTCTACCTGTTCTGATGGATGAAGCTCTCATACTCGCAGCAAGGATCGATGGCTGTAAGAGCACAAGACATGGCCCTGTGGATCTGCACCACTTCATGATGGAGGAGAGTGGAGATGTCGAAATACTCCTGCAGGATCTCCTTTCTGGTTCAGAGGTCAGGGAGGGCAAAGGAGAGTAAAGTTATAGTCTAATTCAGTCCGCACATACAGTACATTACATTCTTGATATTTTTCAAAACACCCCAGAAGAATTTCAAGGTTTGCTAGTTGCAGGTTGATTCATATCACTGCTATGAGAATCTACCCAGAGTCTTGCCTGAGACAAGCAGCCTATCACAGTATACATTAGGTGTTTTTTCACTTTTGTCAAATTTGCGCTTTTGCTTGTTACAGTTGCAAAGACGTTTCGAGCAGTCTTGTCAAGCTTTTTTTTTTTTTTTACAATATATTTATTGAGTTTTCTTATTTTCTTCAAGAACAAACACCAAATACACATGTGAATTAATTAACAGAACAGACAGCTCAGATTAACAATCATTTAAAAAACCCAATAATAATTAAATAAATAAATAATAATTTTAAAAATTATAATAAAAAATGCACATATAGATATACATAGTAGGTTTCAGGGAGCAAATTAAGTACATAGTCAGGAGATTCCTTGTAATGCAATGGAAGAGAGTTCAAGTCCAAGATAGTCCAGGTAAGGCTGCCAAGTTTTGTAAAATTGGTCAAATTTACTATGTAAAATATTTGTAAGATAGTCCAAAGGAAGTCAAACATTTAATGCAATATCCTACAAAATTCAGATTTCTTTTTCCATATAGATGCAAAAGGATAAAAACAGAATGCAGTCATTTGCAAACAAACTGTTTTCACCGTTTTTTTAAGCATTCCTGAGCCCGTGTAGTAATCTCCTTTTTACAGTCATGTGTTTGACAAAGTGGTGAACCTCTCTCCATCCTTGCTTGTGAACAACTGAGTCTTTCCAGAATTAACCTTTCATACCCAATCATGAAACTATCACCTGTTACCAACGAACCAGTTCATGAAGTTGATGTGGTAAAACAATAAATATGCTGTTTTATCATTATCTGTTTTATCTATGTTTTACACAACATCCCAACTCTATTGGAATCCATGTTGTACAGGGAGAAAACATTTGTATTAACTGTGGTATAGTTAATATATAGTTAATTAAAAAGTGCCTTTGAGGTCAGCATTCCTCATTTATGTTTGTCCTGTATGAATGGGAAACAGTTCACTTAATGCAAAAAAGGTTAATAGGCTCTATTTAACTGGAGTGTTTGTGATCTTACAGTATGAGCACCATCTCCTGCTGCAGGGTCTGCAGAGAGTTGAGCATGGCGGGCTGGATCTGACTGTAGTGGTGCTGATGGTAAACCTGAGCAGCTCGCAGAGACAGCACGTACTCATTATGCAGCAGGTGGACTTTCATTGAAGCCTTTATGTAACGCTCTTTAGCCTTGTCTCGCTCTTTATCTGCACACAGGAAGGTGGGGGACATGATGGAAATATGAAACTTGCACTGTACGCAATACAAAAAAAAGCCAGACTGTGCCATCAGTGTGAAACTTCTCCTGTTTAGAGAAGTAAGTGATAACTGGATTCCCCACCTTTACTGGCCTCATGGTACTTCCTCTTAGCCTGAGCTGCATCTCTCACTGTCTGCCTGTAGCTGCTCTTCAGCCTCTCCAGCTCTGTCTGGGTCACCTGAAGCAGACACACAGCAGCAGACAAACAGATGAAAAATGCATGGAGCAACAATGGGTGTTGCTCAGAGGTGCTATCTGTGTGGTTAAAAGCTGCTTCGCTGAGTGTGAGCGCGATGCAGCGCAGGAAGTGGACAGTGACCCCTTCATGTCACACTGCAGAGGAACACAAAACATGAGAGAAGACATGAGGAAGTGATTTGACCTTTGATGTGCTTCAAAACTCCATCTGATAGATCTGTTGAAGCTGTTGGTAAGTTGCAATCGCAACATCTATCGAATAACCACACAGTGATACACAAAAAACTAAAGTCGTCTGAGCTTCGTCTGCACGGTAAAGTAAGGAAATTAAAATAAACAAAGTGCCAGCTGCATGGCCAAACTGCAACCCAGTATGGATCACTAGAAATGAACACATCATTTGCCTGATGTAATTGGGTAATAAAAACAGTGCAGAGCAGCCACCAGTTTGAGATTGCATCAAAATGCATTTGCACACTCTCTTTCCAGTCTATTGAACCTCATTTCATTTGACTGCCGTCTATTTATGAAGCTGCTACTTCTGCAATGCTCATCTGCATGCCGAGATGATAAACTCAAGAAAAATCAACAAAGACATTTTGAATCTCTGAATATTCTAACGCTACTGTTTTATACACATACCGGTCATTTAATATGTTTACTTTCATGTAAAAAAAAATACCAAAGTGTCCATAAAAAGGACCAGGCTGTGCTGATGACAATAAACATTTTCAGTGTTTGTGAAGTGAAATATAACTTTAACCAGTATAAGTTCATGGACCACAGTAAATATATAGTCACTCATCTATACATTAACTCTATCTTTCTTTAAGAATAAAACGGTTTTGTTCAGATTTTAGTTTGGCTTTTTGTCCATGTGTATTCTCATTTTAGGATGAAAAGTCAACAAGGACATCAAAAGAGCAATGGTAAATGACCTGCACCAGGCATGATAGTAGACGTCTATGCTGTAAGTAGTAGTGTATTTGAGTGTGTGTATGTGTTTTAGTGTGTGTGTTAGTCTCACACCTTGCTGAGCTCCTGCCTCAGCAGGTTCCACTGGTCCACGTAGGTTTTGCGGAGCTGCTGTTTGTCTCTGATTAGCAGCGTCAGTTTGCTGATGGGACCATCCAGCAGATCCTCAGAGCACCTCTTCATCACCTGACTGAGAGAGTCTGTCTGAGAGACCAGCACCCCCCACGACTGACGGACAGGGGGAGGAAGGTCAGAGAGACATTTAAACAGAAGAGAAGTTGAATAAATGGAACACACAAGGTTCTGGATTTGTCTGTTTCTTTTTTAGTTTGCAATATGTCTCAAAAAAACTTTTCAATAAACTTTGATCAAGTCAGATGATGGGCCACAAGCTAGGGGTTTTTGGAATGGATGGTTATTCAAAAAGAAACTTTCCATTTTGGCTCATAACTCACAAGCTAGAAACAAATGAAACTGTTGCTTTCCAGGAATTCATTGGTCCAACCTGCACCTATCCAATATCCACCATTTTGAATGATTTAAAAAAAACTCTTTTTCACCTTTCCTCTTATTAATCTTATCCAGTCTTTTAAGTCTTTAGTAGATATTTGGTGACCCCCCAAAATGTCCTCGCTTATGTCATCATGTTTCTTGTAATTGGCTGCCAAATTCACACGCATGACTTATTTAATGCTTATTTGATGCATTTGTTATATTTTTACATGTTTTATCACCATCAAAATTCAAGAAAGCATTGAGCAATATAAACCAAACTTAGAATTTAGAATTTAGAATTTAGAAGTCTAAAAGAGAAGTATCACATTTAGAGGGTTATGCAGCCCCAGTGGTGGTGTACTCTATGTGTTGTATAATTGCAGTCTTATCATGATTTTAACCCTTTGATGCCCGAATTTATATACAATTATATTAAAAAATAAATAATTTGTGTTTTTGCTTTCAAGCAGATGCTAAATTAAGTGGAGATTGTTAATTTTGCTCTAGCACACAGAATGCATATATATCTAATGTATGTATATAATATTCAGATGTAGTTTCGAATTTGAACGGTCCCCCAAGAAACAGATGCTCGCAAAAGGTTCCTATAGGTGCGTATCGAATATGCATGAACCGGCATTGGAGGAACACATAGACTTCCTTGGACGCATTCTGAATGGAAGCGGTTTGAGGCGACACGACAATAGGCGTCAAAGGGTTAAACTTTGGCCACGAGGAAGCAAGGCATTGGTCAGTCTCATCAGTACCTGGCCTGTCAGCAAAACTAACAACAATTTTATACCTCAAAGAGAAAACTACACTTACAGATGGGATATGTTATCCCAATATATATATCAAATATAATGTGTTCTCACTGGAGTATTGTTTTGCATTACTGTTTCTTCCAATGATGTTCAAAGTTATGTGTAGTTTTTAAACCTCTGAAAATGAAAGCAGAGAAACAGGATTAAACTCACAAGCTAAATTCTGATTAGGGAAGTAAGTTTTTACTATTATGGACAGTACATATTTTCAGTTTCTCTGGACTTGTGTTTGTCTGTAGCAATAATGAAATAGAAAGATTTTTTTGGCTGGAGCAAATGTGTTTTAGCAGAACACCCAATTAAGTCTTAATGTGGGAAACACTGATGTTGATCATTTTTGTTTTAGAAAAGAAAAAGAAACTAATTTGACAGTAACAAACTTTGGCCATTGTGCACTTCTTCTACTGGAATGACTGATGATCAGCGATGGTCAGTCGATGATTTTGCTGCAGAGTGATCTATAAGACCTCACCTTGTTGAGCTGGCTGATGTAGTCCAGTCCCGCACCGAGCTGGGGCCGGTCCATCTTCTCCACTATCGCAGCCATGTGGTGCAGCTGCACTGCAAACTCCCGCTCGCTCTTCGCGCGCTGAGCCATCCACTTCTTCATGACCTCCATCAGGTGAAGCTCTGAGTCCAGCAGCCGCATGACAGCTGCATGTGCCTGGGGGCACCACAGGTCCTCCCCAAAGCCCATCTTTGAATATTTAAAGCCTCCTCCCTGCCAAGGCTTTGCTGTCAGCAGTAAGTCCACAGCACCTCTGTGTTCTCATGAGTGGTGCAGAAACAGAGCTGAGGCAGCTGCTAATGGCCAACAGAAGATATTTCTCTGTGGCCGCAGAGGTTTCATTTCCCACTGAGCAAAAAAAAAAAGCAGAGGTTCATGTGAGGCAGCACTTCCTCATGTCTGTTTGAAAGTGGTTATGGAACACTAGGAACACCTTTTGATGCAAAATAACTCTCAGCATCTATTATTTGTGTCAAACAATAAAGTACTAAAAATAAAAAGCAAAAAACACACACAGACAGGTGGAAGCTGAAGGCTGCCTCACACACAGCACTGAGCTCCAAATGTGTCATACACACACGTTATGTTATGGTCAATAATGTTCAGCATTTGCAATGGGGGCATTTGTTAAGTACATTTACTCAGCTACTGTAGTTAAGTACAAATTTCAGATACTTGTATTTTACAGGAGTGATTAAGTCAGTTTACTGCTGATCTCAACACCCCTCTGTGCATGAAAGGGGAAAAACAATTAAAAGATGTTGCCAGTGTGTCGCCATCGTTGCCGTGTGTTGTTTTTTTAAGTGAGCTTCTTGTCGCTTTTAGACCACAACAAACTGTGAAACTTGCTGGTGTTTGTTGCATAAACTAAAAAGAGCTCTACATGTTTTACCACAGAGCAAACCTAGTCTCACTTCATTACTTGTATTTATGACTTGGTTGGTTTTGGGTGCAGCGTCTATGCTGTAATCTCATTGGCCTAATTATACCAGCCATATATCATCAAATACACTCATTATACACAACAAAAACCAAAAATACACGACACAGTGCTGTGCAGCTCAAACAGCTTTTACAGACCACAGCGGAAATGCTTTTTTTTTAGGCATGGTATCTTCACAAGAGTAGGTCATGTTAAAGAAAAACTCGCACTGTGGTAAGAAGCTACAGACAGTTGTGCTGTGACGTCCAAATGTCACAGCTTGAGTTGACTAAATGCTTCATGTGCTGTCCCTTACATGGCAGCATTCATGTTGATGGTAGCTATTTTCCATAATCATACATCCAGAGGTGGGAAGCGAAAAATACAAGTGCATTAATTGTGCTTTATATTTTTGTTTGTACATATATATATATATGTTGTACATGCTGCTGTGCTAAAAAGCAGTTTCTACTTGGAAACCTCTTGTCATGTTTTCACCATAAGATAAAACTTCTCAATGTCTTTGTTAATGTTTACCCCTCAGATGTATTTTACAACCCAGTAGACTGTTAGAAACCACTGGACAATAGACAAAACTGTGTATGAAGTAATTAAAACAGGCCCAACCTCGATCAGCTACAGCAGTATCGAGAGGTTTACACAATGATGCATCAGCATTACAAAATCTAATAATATCTATTTATCAGCCACAGGGGCCAGTTTACCCCAGAATGAGCACTTTTACTTTGACACTTTAAGTATATTCTGCTGATAATAATTCTGTACTTAAACTTTTGAATGAAGGACTTTTAATCATAACATAATAAATTTTTCTGCTGATACTTTTATGTAAGTGAGGGATCTGAGTACTTCATCCACCGCTGTACAGTTCTTATACACCAGACTATGTTTACATCTAGCCATATTTCAAGTGCATTTAAGTTAATAAAAACACATTAAAATTTGCATAGATCTTTATTTTTAGTAGAATCTATAATTGACATCAATTAAATAAAAAGGAGAAAAACAAGAGCAAAAAATCTTTAAATTACAAGAAAATTACACTGCACCATTCATATAGTACAAAAATAGGCCTTATTTTAGAGTTATGTCCCATGTGAAGATAGTCATTCTTGTACATTATTCATAGGTCACAAATCTGTATGGTACTGTGTGCAGCCACAGGCCAGGAACCTCACGAAGAGGCAGGAGGAGGTCAACAGGGTCGTCTGAGGCTTCTCCACTAACAACCCCCCCCCCCCCCCCCCCC
>JBBMOC010000001.1:21833722-21846626 GCA_037975185.1 Centropyge bicolor
CCCCATCACAAAGCGTTTCATTTATACTTAAACAAGCATGTGCACACAGAGACACACGCAGATCTGATTCAGCCCTTAAGTTAATGGAGATGGGGTACATTCTTCCTTCTCACTCCACAGCCACAGCTGCTAGACATACAGAGTACAGAGTGTCACTGCAGATCTTCCAAAAAAAAAAAAAAGGCAGAGATGACAGAATGATATCAACAAAACACTTCAAACAAGAGTGAAGGGGTTGATGGACTGTGACAACCTGAAAGCAACACGCCGTAACACTAAACAGACAGCATTAAAATGATTGTCTTTGGTTATGCCAAAGATATTGCTCCTATTAACTCCATCCAACTTCATATTGATCACTTCAGACTACATCCTAAGGCAGGATTGAAGCAACATTGAGCTCTGCGTTGAATAAATCAGCTGTATGGAGAAAAGGCCTCCGTCGTTCCCACGAGTGACTCTTTTCTTTTCAGCCAGGGGAGACACAATGTTTTTTGTAACATTCCTGTTACTTTCTACATGAAAAAGGCTTCACACTTTAGTGGCAATGAAGTGGAAACCTTGCAATAATGAATCACTTTCCAGCATAATTAGACAACCTCTTCTTTTTTTTTTTTTAGTGTGTCATTTCCATCAAATCCTTGCATTGAAAGAGTGAGATAGCTGCTAATGGTCTTTCATCAGCTCCCTGTGCTTTGGAAGCACTCGCTACTTCAGGCTGCCCGCATTCATGATTTCCTTAAAAGTTAAACACTTGAATGCAAAAAGCTCATCAAGAGTTCATCAGTTTGAAGTTTTCAGGCTGTAGTGAAAACATCAAGCTAAGATGAATGAATTGTTTTGTACGTGCAATTGGGGCTACAGGGACTTGTCTAAACACCCCAAGATGCTGCACTTCAGGAGAAACCTTGTTCTTTCTGGAAGCATTATAAACCCTTGGGAAGGGAAGATGCACAATGGATAATGTTGACAAGACTAAGCATCAGTTAGTCAACACTAATTGCAAGAAATTAGAGGTCCACATTATAGTTCTTCTAAAAATGCAAACTCTGAGTATGCAGAGAAAATTGTTTATAGAAGCAATTTCAGTGCCGCATTAGCCCATTATCTGTTGTTTACACACTTCACACCAAGCTGGGAAGTCAATAAGATTCTGTGGCTCAAGTCTGAGGCTGTAGTTATTAAGTTTTTTAAATTAGCACCCTCCTTAAACTGGGGCTAATCAAAGCCTAAATGGCAGTAGGCACTAATGTACATCACACAAAGTGATGTGGCAAACACCGCTATTCTGCAGCCACATTAGCTTTGTTCCTTCAGAGGGCACTTCCTCTAAATCCACGCTCTCGGGTTGGTTTCCAATTCAGTTTAGTGCTTCCCGGCTGAAACTGCCGCGATAAGCCAAATGTGCTACACCTGCACTGGCCATCTGAGATGAATTAAGCTGCTTGAGAGCGTACATACCAATCTTTCTCCATGCTTTTGGACAGGATGTTGGCAGGTATTGGTTTGGAACTCTTTATTCTCTCGATTTTTTTTTCTCTTTCGCTCTGAGCACAATTTTGCAATTTAAATCGCGTTCAGCTCGGCACGCTTATGAATAATGCCTTCTGAGAAGGCTTTCCAACAAAAGTAGAAGTTAATTAAAATCCATCTCTTTTGTGTGCTTGTGCATCTTCTCGCCCTCAAAACAAGGAAACTGATTGTCAGTGACATCAACTTAAGAACCAAAAGGTCTTCACCCCTTGGAGCTGCCTAGGTAGAGCATGAGAGGTGAGGAAAACAAACGCCTCTAACAATTTGAAGTTGATTTAGCACTTAAATGCCAGCCAACAAGATCTATGGACAATCGTTCTTGCCATTTTATTTCCAATAACAGGTTTTAAAGCCCAGTTGTGCTTGCCCATGAATGCTGATCCTAAAGGCAATACATTACAGGAGAGATAGGAGGTTCAGGAGACTAGAATTTATACAGCAGCATACAGTTTCTGAATTGTAACTGCTTGTTTCTCTTCTAAAACATAAATCTGACTTAGATGCCTATTCCCAAAAAGCATTTTCATATGTGACCTACATATAATTTGACCTCTATAATCATTTAACAGCTCCTCTAACAGCGTATGAACACTTGCTGAATGATATGAGAGGTAGATAAAAGGATGAGCAGCTGCAGTTTTGTATGCATGTCATCACCAAGACAACCTCTCTCAGCAAGCTGTTTTTATACTGGAAATAAAAAAAATAAAAAAATAAAAAAAAATTCAAAATGGCTACTCTGGATTAAATCACAAGATGCATATTTTAGATCATAACCAGCCTGCGAGAAAAATCACTTTAAAACAATCTTCCCTAAAGGTATGATTAAAATCTCTCAGAATAAATAGTCGCTTCGGTATCATTGAGAATATAATTAATTGGCAAATACGCTGAAGAGATCATCTGAAATTCAGATTAAATGAAGACTGGAAGGTGAGGAGGAGATGTGTAGTAGTCTCAACACAGGATTTCTAAACAGCATTCAAGATTTGAAGAATAGAGCAGAGACTGTGAGACCAAGGAGGAAAACCTCCACATCAGAGGGCAGATGAACATTTCTCCACCTCATATGCAGTAATCTCTCTCTCTCACTCACACACACACACACTCACACACACTCACACACACACACACACACACACACACACACACACACGAACAAAAATTTGAGTCATTATGACATGAGGCATGCATTTGTAGTGTTAATGTGCTGTCAAAAAAAAAGAAAGAGAGAAAGCATGGGTGTGTTGTTACAGTGTCTGCTCTGTCATGAAATCAATCACAGGTAAGTCAACACCTGCCAGATGCTTTAAGAAGCTTTTGTGCTTGACGGTCACATATTGGTCTGGGTCCCATCAGCACCTCGGCTGCTCCTCTCTCGGTTCCAGCATGTGAGGACATCAGACACAGAAATTAAATCTCCCTGGAGGGGATTGTGCCTCAGGGTTGATAGAGTAGCCTGTGTGTGTGTTTTTCTTTAAATGTATCTCTGTTGTTTGATGTGGCTCCATGTGATGGATAACCTATTACGAGCCCAGGAGAACGTATAGTTTCCAAAACCAGAATAAATGAGAGTCCACACTGAATCCCAAAAGGCAGGAGGAAGCTTTGCTAGTTGTGTGACTCATAGTTTGTTCTGCCAGAGCTGCGAGAGCTCCTTCCACACTGTGTGCACAATAGAAGAACTAAAGTCACACCTAGATCAATAACTGTGCAGATTTTTTTTAAAGACTGTGTGAGAGATGGATTTTGTTTAAAGGAAAACAAAAAGTCAGCATATTCAGAAAGCTGTCAGACAGTCTGTTTTACTTTCTCTAATGGTTTATAATCATGTGTCACCAGTCACAGTTTGGGCATTTCCAACTACTATATTTTTTGATATGTGCCTTTTTAAAATGCACTTTAAAAAATGTGAATCACGACAGATAAGTGGTGCTTTTCTGAACAGATTTTGGATGTTGATGTCACTAAACGACACTTTGGAGAGAATCAATGTTTCCAAATCCGATTTCATGCCTCATAATATAATTTTTTGTTATCCCTTTTAAGTTAAAGTACTAAATGTGACAGGCCCAGCTTTAGCTTCTCTATAAAGGGCACTACGCTGTTCATCAGAGTTACACGCTCACATTCACACAGACACAGGCTTTCAGACATGTACGCGCGCGCGCGCGCACACACACACACACACACACACACACACACACACACACACACACACTCTCTCTCTACTCCTCACATTCAACAATCTCGTCTGGCTACTGCACTGAGACTGATACAGAGAAAATAAAAGAGGAAGAAAGCTAATAATAATCATTTGTTTACTGTAACAAAAAGGAGCTGGGGGGTAAATGGACTCTGCACAGACAAACGCTGTTAGTGATTGAGGGCAAGAGGAGAGAGAGGCGGTTTAATAGAAATGCACCCAAGTGTGAATAGAGCAAAGCTCAGACCATACTCGAACTCTGAGGGGCAGCAACTTCCCATCAGGTCTCCCACAGCAGGGTGGAAGACAAGATCCTCAAGCAGGAATCAAATGAGAACCCCGTAAGACAGGGACAGAAAGAAAGGGATGAGAGACAAAACCAGAGAAGACTGTGAAAGGACAGTAAGCACAGCCCTGAATTATGGAGGGGTGAGAGAATGTAAAAGCAGGAGAGAAGGAGGGATGTTGGGGAGGCATTAAAGAGCACTTTGTGTTTTGATAAAGGCAGTCCTCTCATTGTGGACGTCAAACTCTTCATTTTCAGAGTCTGTATTTACCTCTTCATCCCCCCACACTGCCGGGATGCCACGGTACGACACCACCCTATTCCCCCCGAGGCTGAAGCTGCCCCCGAGGCCGCCGCCAGCCTCCAGAGAGGGGAGCTTAATGAGCGCGCCCGAGCGCAGCTGCAGCAGCAGGAAGATGCCAGCGAAGGTGGCGATGATTGCCATGCAGCTGAGCACAGCTATAGTGATGGGCAGCCGAGAGCTCAGCTGGAGCTCTGATCCTGGGTTCCCCTGGCCCACAATGAAGGTGCCGGGGGACTCGCGCATATACTGGTTGAGGTGCAGGCAGGTGAAAGTGATGGGGTCCAGGGAGCTGTGAGGGGGGCAGGACAGGCAGGCCCGAGGGCTGAGGCTGCTGCAGGTCAGGCAGGGCGGTGGGCAGGGCAGGCAGGCTGGGACGGAAGCTGGTGGCAAAGAGTTTCCCACTGTGTAGTTGAGGGGCTGGGAGCCCACTGAGAAGCCTGCTGGACATTCTTTCACGCAGCCCTGCTGAAAGAGGTAGTAGCCAGTGTCGCACTCTGTAACACAGAGAAACAAAACTGAAATTAACAGCCCCCTCAACACTCACACACCTTTTACCTTCCCATATGAGTCAGACAACCCAAAAACAGAGAACCAGGATTCCTGCCCAGGTAGACCAGGCTGAGAGAGTGCAGTTTACATGATAAGGCATGCTGCATCGGACATTTCCGTATTTATTCAACTGTGGGTTTTTTGGTATCTTGCACATGTTGAGACGAAGTTTCAAGGCAAGTTGGCTTCAAATCGGCATTTTTACTTTTGTTAGTGCTACATTTGCTAACTTAAGAAATAATGCCGAAAAGCTTTGCAATTTACATTTTATGCTGAGTACAGCATGTTTAAGTCAACAGATGCATTTCCATATGCAGCAGGTCCAGATGCAGACCATTGCCTGTATTGGCAATTAACAGACTGCGGGTGCTGGGGGTAACAGAGCTGAACACAGGGGTGTGAGCCAAGAGAAGGAGAAAAATCTAATTTACTGCAGGGTCTTGTCAAATTGTGCAACAACAGAGAAAACTAGAGTTGTGAGGCCCAAAACAGAGAGCATTGTGTACTATATGATAATCACAGCATATGATAATCAAATATAATTGAATGTAATGACATGATCGTGTCTGTCAGTGTGCAAGTACCTCTGACAGCCTATAGGGGTCAGACTGACAACATGGAGCGGTACTTTACGTTGTATCTTGAGACCTTGCCTATAGCAGTATTTGGATTAAGGAGGAGACTGCAGTATGGACACCATTAAATTTAAATGAGATTATTAAAAAGGGAAGCAGGGGTGCAATTTTATTTCATCTCATCAGAAGTGAGAACTTCATTTAAAATGGATACTCATGCTAAAGCTACATAATGGCATGACGTTTGCTGGAAGAGTTTGAATAAGGTAATTGTGTAAGTCTCCACTAAGTCTGCCCACAGTTTACATAGAGAGACACACACAATGCAAATGGATGCAGCTGTGCAAACATGGGGCAATCCTTCGTCCCGTTCACCTCACAAGATCCAGGCTACTTCACGTCACGTCCCAATGACCCAGTAATTACACTCCCCTCTCCTCGGCTGTTGTGACACTGACTTCCCATGAGGAACAAACAGGGTATGAGAAACACCAGTCTTACCGATGCATATCTGCCTCAAGTCCAAGGTCTTGCAGTTGCCATTCCCAGGCTGAGACTTGTCAGAGGAGCTGGAAGATGCTGAACCGGTGCCATACAGCACCAAGATGAACTGGGTCAGAGTGCCTGAGTGGAGAGATAGAGACAGAGATAAAAACCGAAATTAACCCGGGAAGAAAAGTAGGCCTGTCAAGAACAGTGAGGCTCTGGCACTCCCTTGGGCGGATTTTGTAAATGTATCCTTTTCTCATAGCAGATGCTTGGATTTTCTGCATAAAGTGACAGAAAATGACTCCTTGAAATGAGTCGCAATTTAAAGACAGCATGATTTCACTCTGTGCCTAATAAGAGTGTTATAAAGTGCACATCTCTGAAGAATCATTCAAGTGCGGGGGGCCTTGTAAGAGGTTCCACGTTAGTAAATCACTTCTTACTAAGGAGGGAAGTGTGAGACATTTATCTATATCTGTTTTCTGGGGTTTTCTTGGCTTCTGAACACCAGGTTGTGTGTGGACCTGCTCTGTCCAGTTGCAGGAGGTTAATGGCAGATGATCCAACAAGTGTCCGCTGTTTCATCATGCTCCTTGCTATAAGAAAACAGATCTCTGCAGAACTATACGGAGTCAGTTTCATAGCTCCTACAGAGAGAGTAAGGGCACTATGGATACAGGAGTCACTTGATCTCTAATCTCCTGGCACTGAACCCTGAACCCTTGAGCTGAACTCTAGACTCAACAGATTAATACATGTGTTGATTAACATTCACATGAGGTGACGGCAACACTTCAAGGTTAAATCCACCCGAGGGTCTAAAGTTGCACATTGTACACGTCTCTCTCCTCCAGTGTTTCCTGTCTGAGTCTCTACTGTCACTGTCAAAGAAAGCGAAAAGACTAAGAAAATTACTTCCATTAATGAATAGTTAATTTTCAAGTCTTCAACACAATATTGCTATTACTAATTATTATTACTTATTATGAGAAGCAGGATTTGTCTTGTTTATTTCTAATGATGCACTTATATTGTCCAGGCATACTTAGAATATGAGTTATGTCTTTTTATATGTAGCTTTATAGGGTTGATTCCATGTTTTTGTCTGATTTTGAGTGAACTTGTCACTGTTTCTTCACTGTGTCTCTAAATAAATAAAATGATTATTCAATTGATTGAAAATGTACAGTAATTGTTGGAGTCATTTTCAACGAATCTTGGATCTTTTACATAGTATTTTCTGACACTACTGACAAAAAAATTGACCAATTTTTTGAAAAGTAATCAACAGACAAATCAATAATGAAAATATGTTCTTTTCTTGAATATCTCTTATAGATGACAAAGTTGCTTTACCGTAGTCACTGGCACCAGCAACATTCTCAATCTCCAGCGTCCACGCCCCGGTGGGGTTCTCATCCCAGGAGTGGGTGGTCATGAAAGCCCAGTCGTTAAAACCCTCTGACGAGTAGTCGTGAGGCCTGAAGGACAACGACAAGCACGAGTGTCAACAGTTTGTGTTTACCTTCTTGTACTGTATGCCCATATCTGTGTGTCTGAGTGTTTGTACCTGGGATGGAGCAGCGTGGAGCGCGTGCCGGCAGGACTAATGAGGTGGATAGCCAGGTTTCCCCTCCGGTTGTAGGACAGGGTGAGCCGGGCCTGGACGTGCTCTAATGAGGTCACGTGACTGTCTGTCCCAAAGCAGGCGTCCACACTCTTGTTAATGGATAGATGGCTGCCGATGTTCCTGTCAAACGTGAGAAGCGACATGCAAAGAAGATACATTAAGACAGTGGTGTGCATTTGTTGTCGGCTCCATGCTGGTGAAATCATTACTGGCTACATTGTGAGCTTGGGATAAGCTAGACTCCAGATAGCTGTGTGAGTGCAACATTTTGCCCCTGGCCAGTGTGCGAGCCTATGAAGGGTGAAGAGTTTGCGGCCTTGAACAGGATTAAATGTCTCACAACCTGTAGCGACCGCGTCCTCTGTGGAAGAAAAGCACCCACCTCTTTTTATTTCCCCCCTAAATCCGCTTAGGAGATTACATGCATTCACAACAATTCTGAGGAGGAGGAAGGCGCCAGGGTTTTAGTGACACTGAGGTGCCCAAATTATAGGCAAGATGTGGTGTGATCACTAAACTGTCACGCTGGTTGTCTAAGACAAAGTCCCTTCAGTATCAGTATGATAAATGTGTCATGATGCATTAAGGGGCCTGCAAATTTTCAGCAAAGCAGCATTTTAGCTTTTACATGTTTGGGCCACTGCAATATGTATTTTGTGGTGCTTCTCTGTTGAATCATAAAACATGAAGAAAATGGAAATTCATACAAATGGCTGCAGAAGTTGATTTATGATTGCCAGTGAACTACTGTGGCACAAGTGTCTGTGATCTAAGGTCTGTGAGAAGGGAAATTTATTTGCATTTGGTGTGCTATAAAACATCAATCTGCCATTCAGTCACAGTGGAAAAATCAACAAGTAAATAAGGGCAAGCGATCAAGAAAGAAAGACGACCACTTTGGCCCTTTATATTATCAATGCTTCAGTTGCTATGCTACTAAAAATACCTCAATGGAGATGGTAAAGACTGTTGCTAAACATTAAAAGATGCCTGCAAAACCGTGCAAGACTTCTCTGTTCAGCATCACCAAAACAGATCCTCTCCAATCCATCAAAATCACATAACAATTACATATTGTCTATTAAGTATTTTTTGAATTAACTCTGTTGACAGTAACAATCCTGGGGAGACGAAATGTGTATTTTTATCCACTGTGTGTTAAGCTTTTCAAAACCACCAAAAAATATTCTGGGAGCCAGCCAAATCTTTAAGAACCGTCATCCATTTTGGTGGTGAGTACACTTGAGAGAGGACAGGGTGTTTCTAAATCATAAATCATTTTCTGAGGAGCGATGTCAGAGCTTGCTCGCACCATACTCCAGTTTGCTGTGACATTAAATTTCAGCAATTCTGATTGATATTTGCATTGTGTTGGCAAATTTGCTTTCAGAACAAAGTATGCACACACATCTCAGTGTCACATTCAGTGTTGAAAACAATCACTGATAATTATATGGAACAAAGCCTGTATCCTGTAACTTATGTGGGAGGACACATGCTTACAGGAGCCTTTCTGCAGAGATGTCATGCTTTAATTTATTTCTTAAATGAAAAACAAATCTTTCTATACAAAGAAAAACACTAAACTCCAGAGTAATTCATTCATTGTCTATCTGTTACACAAGGCCAAGTAATGGCAGACATCAATTGTAAATATAGCCATTATCATGTAGTAGTAACAGCTTTCTCTGGAAATATGTCCTTTTTGAGGACATTGTCACAACTTTGATGTAATCACTGGATGTAAGTGACAGTGAGAAAGACCCTGAACGCCTACCTGCTGACTTATTCCAAGTCTCACGACATAAGAGAGTCAGCTAAACAGCTAAAATGTAAATTGAATAACCTGTCTTGACTGCTGCTCCCAGACGCTCGAACCATCTGCTCTGAGAATCTCATAGCTGCGGTAAAAGAGAGAGAAATCTCAAACCCGGCGAGAGAAGTGACAGGGAGCGCATAATGAAGAGGAGATGTCAGACTGTGTTTAGACGCTGACACCAAGAAAAAGAAGAATGAAAATGGCTGAGGAGAAATATTGAGTCTTAACAGCGAAAGGGACACATGAGTTGACAAATTAATATTTCTCTTTAAAATGCTCCCTCTCGAGCTGAGCGCCTGCACACACACACATTTGCACTTCTATAATTATGAGGACCATCATTCACATAATTCTTTATCCCTTATCCCAACTAAATACATAACCCCAATCCTTATCCTAACCTAAGCCTAATTCTAACCTGATCATGATCACGTCAAATTCAAAATGTGTACATCAGTGCAACAGACTGTGACTCCAGCAAGGGCCATTCCTAAAACACACCGTCCATCTGAATCTATCAATACTCTGTTGCTCTATCAGTAAACCAGACATCAAACCATCTGAGGGGTAAAGTGAGAGATGATTTTTGATTTGATGAAAAATTGATGAGTTCGTAAAACGCGACTACCTTACAATAACGTTAGCTTGTCACTCAAGTGAGGTAGCGGAGGCACTCTGGAGTGAGCGGAACAACATTAATTCTACAGTGTAGTTTAGGATTAGGCTACGTGTGCTGCTTTCAAAATAATCTGAACAAATTACTTCTTAGCTCTAATTAGTTTTTACCATTTTTTTAAGTGACAACAGTAATATGTGTAGGCACTTGTAATCGGGGTCTTGAGATAAATTCGGTGAGCTGTGAGTGTGTCAGTGTGTGCGAGTGTATGTGTGTGCGGGTGTGTGTAGTGTACTAACTTTGGCTCACAGACCATGGTGATCACACATTTCCGCTGGGGCCCCACAGTGGTCCACGTCTTTGCCAGGGCTACAATTGCACTGGCATCAAGTAGACCATATCCATATGAATGGCTAACTGCAGAGACCGAGAGAGAAAAGAGGAAACAGTTACATGAATGTCAGCCTGATAAGAGCAGCATCCTCACTCTACCAGCTCCAACTTTATAGACCAGCGAACACAGTCTGTATCCCGCTTGTCTGGGGGCCTTGCATCTCTAATTAGAATTTGGTTTATGAGATGTATAATATATTAATGAGCCTCAAAGTGGTTGGCAAGCTGCAGAGGAGAACTTGGAAGAAGCTGCAGTACCTTTGCGGCCAACCCCATTGGTTCTCCAGTCGTTGGTGAGCAGGTGGGCAGGGTGAGAAGTTCGCACAACCAGATGTTGCATGTCCCTCCAGGTCAGGTTTTTACTGGAACAAGTGTATATGGCAAGCACACACAGACACAGCCACAGCCACATAAAAGGAGGAGACACACGCGCACACACATACACGTACGCACACACACAGGGGGACACACACGGTAAGAGTCTTAAAAAGTTGAGCCACTCAAACAGATCAAACAGAAAAGCCCGACAATATGTCCTACAGTGTTAACCTGCAGGTTGACAGCTGATTAAATACAGAATACAAAGAAGTACAAGTCACACACTTTCCTGAATTACAGTAAATCTTCAGTTAACATGTGTTTGAACACAATTTCAGTCCTTTGTCAATGAATAATAAAGGGAAAACCTGCGTGATTAAGTCATCATCCAGCCTGCAGTCATGCAGGTTTGGATGTACAAGGCACAAAAAAAGTAATGGGAGGTCAGAGTTGGGTTTAACTTTAACTGTATTATCTTCTTATTGTGGATTATGAAAATAAAAGCATATTATCTTGCAACTTTGCTCAGTCACTTTATCAACAAATCCATTCTTAATTGCAATCTTTTTCTGTTACCCAACTTTGTTTTGCCTTAAGACTAATTACTCATTTTCAGGACTGTTTTAACATTTGTGTTTGTCCCTCCGTTAGTGCTGCCTGACTGGATAAGAGTGATTAGTGCTTACATCAGATTGCGCCATTTTTGTAAATACACTCCAAAACTCTGTCAGGCAGAAAGGTTAAAAGTGATTCATAGAACAGGATAATCGAGCAAAATTGATGCATAAACATGCAGGAGAGGCGTTTAAAACTCGATTTGAAACAAGTGTTAAATTTATAACCAGGCTTCTAAAAGTTTGTGCAAAAAAATTAAATAACCTGTTGCCACAAAATTACCAATTTGCAGTAAAGAAACTTCTAATCATATGCTAGGAACTGATAACAGTGTGGCGTTAAATTGAAATTCACGATGTTTTATGCAGATTTCTAATCAGTGTCGATGGTAAATGCAGTGAATTGACGCAATAAACTCCTCAATGTGTGCTATACTGGCCGAGAAAGCTGAGATCTTCTGCTGCAAAATCTGTTCTTATTCCGACAATAGTGACATAGTTGATGTCCAGGAGGAACTACATGCTGTTTGAGCTTGGATGTAGCCTTCAGCCACTCATAACAGAAAATGTTCTCTTCCCTTGTAAACTAGTTACATTTCCAACAGCCAAAATGGCATCACAAAATCTGAGTACAGAGGATGTTATGACTCAGCCGGAGTATATGGCCAAAGAAAGGAGAGCAGGAGAACTCAGCTTTCTCTGTCTATATAGCCATACCATTAAACCAGATTGGACATTCAATCTGTGAAAAATAATTAAACATAGGAAAATTTCTTTTTAATTCAAACTAATTTGTCTTCTGGAATATATTAGTGTATGTGAAGTTTCTGAAAATGACCAGTCTCTCTCAAGAATAATTACAGCCTCATCATGAGTTTGTTCTGCACAAATTATATTTAACAATTTTCAATTCCATTAGATTAAATGATTTTAATCAACATAAGACAGTAAAATATGAAGATATGGAGAGAGAGAGAGAGGCTGTACGGTTGAAGAGAATTGCACAGCTTGGTTAAGACTCGGAAAAATAGTGATAAGCACTTACTTGGCCTCAAGGGCGAGGGCAATGATCCCAGCAGCCAGCGGGGCGGAGGCAGAGGTGCCTGTGTGGGAGTCGGTGCATTTTGATTTGAGGTCTGTAGTCACCTAAGGAAGATGAACATGGTGATGTTTAAAAAAGACAGTCCAGACAAAAACTGAGTGGAAGACATTCTCAAAACATTTACCTAAGTTATACAGTTTTATAACTTTGGTTCATCGTCATACAGGATAGAAAATCCTAAATTCAATTCAATTCAATTCAATTTTATTTGTATAGCGCCAAATCACAACAAAGGTTATCTAAAGGCACTTTACATACAGAGCAGGTCAACATATAGAGACCAAACAGTTCCCATCATGAGCAAGCATTTGATGCGACAGTGGCGAGGAAAAACTTCCTTTTAACAGGCAAAAACCTTGGACAGAACCAGGCTCAATGATGGGCAGCCATCTGCCGTGACTGGTTGGGTTGAGACAGAGACAGAGACAGAGAGAGAGAGAGAGAGAGAGAGAGAGAGAGAGAGAGAGAGA